>DWUN01003345.1:0-12186 GCA_018249975.1 Passova gellias
ATTGCTTCACGGCAGAAATAGGTGTGGCGGTGGTACTTCCCCGGGCGAACCGTATACAGGTTCTACCACTCTAAAAAAAAAAAAAAAATATAGTGTGAGTAGATAGCGTGTGTGTTATAGCGTGCGTATGTCCGTTCGCCTGTACGTCGTGTCGTCGTACTGTACGTGTGTGTGTGTATGCGTTACCGCAGCGCGCGCATGAGCACGACGATCTCGCTGAGGCCGGGTGAGTCGCGGCGCAGCTTGCCGGCCATGCGCAGCACGGCGGTGAGCGCGCGCAGCCCCCAGTCGTAGTGCGACTGCTTCGAGAGCTGCTCGCGCGCCACCTTGTACAGCACCGTCATCTTCTTCGCCAACACCTGCATGGCGACACCACAATGCGTTACTATCATCATTGGAGTTTACTTCTTAAGAAACGATTTGAGTTATAAGGCCTGTTACGGAAATTTTATGAGGAGCAAAATCAAATGTAACACAAAAGTTGAGGCGTTACGTAGAACGAGACAAACATACATATACCTGTATATATCTGTAAGATTGAACGTGCAAAAGAATAAGGTGGAATACATTACACAGCGTATCTTATTATTATTTTCTAACACACTTTATGTAATACGCTTTTATTATTGATATTACTGGGTTCCCTAGTTGAATGTTATAGTTTTTTCAAAATAAACCAGTTAGAATATCGTGGCACGCCTGTTATACATCTATCCGCTTTTACGTTTGAGGTAATGTTAAATTACGGCCTTAATATACCTTGGCGGTGAGAAATCCATCGGAGAACAGCGAGATCTGGCAGATCATCTCCAGGTCGGGTAGGATGCATACGACGGGCCGGAATAGTGCCTTCACGGACTCGGGCAGCTCCGTGCGGCCCGCGTAGCCAGGGTTCATCGTGATGAAGATACCGACTTTGCTGTCCATGGATATTTCTTGACCTTCGAACTGTAAATGTGATCAATAACAATGAGTAAAATCAATTAACAATAATAATATCTGGTCACTAAGTCGTTAAGTGCACACTTTAAGCAATAACACAGTGGTACAGTACCATATGAAGTGTACTCGTCAAGGTAAATACACATACCGTGAACTTCTTCAACTTCATCAGCAAAGCGCTCCGTATACACTGCAGCTGGGTAGATATGACGGACAACACGGATATGTCGATCCGGTTGAACTCGTCGAAGCACCCCCAAGCGCCGCACTGGCACAGCCCGGCCAGGATCTGTCCCACCGCTCGGAAGTCCATCCCCTCCCCACAGTTGGTCACCACGCAGAGCAGGCCCAGCGCTTTCGCCAAGTCCTTTGTAGTCTCTGTCTTGCCTGTTCCCGCAGGACCTAAGATGTTACGATATAATATAACATTGTTTGGATAAACTTACTGACGTGGAACTGCATTTACTCGTATATAGAAAAATATTATGTAGGAAAATTGCCTTATGTTAATATTTGTAAAGGATTTATTTTTATTTTATAATAGGTTTGCTTTGACTCCAGGTTCATCTGTTGGTAAGCGAGGTGCAGTATAGGATGTAGCAAGTTTGCCTAGAAAGTACCTATTCATTCTTGTTTGGAATACAGACAACAAACATCAGTAAAGAACTCCACCTAGACCGCATGGGAAATGATTTGGCGAAATGCCTTGTCAAACTTAAGGTTTCAACCAGGTATGGTAGGATGGAGCGTGTGGAGTTGGACTTAAGGCGTTCAAAATGTATCCGCTAGAGCAGTATATAGTCACCCGCGGGTGCGCCGCCCAGCTGCATGGTGAGCGCCTGCGTGATCGTGAGGTAGATGCGGTCCGTGAGCGGTGTGATCACCAGCCGCCCGTTCAGCCCCATGTACTCGTACCCGTACTCGAACACGCCTGCGCCGTACGCTCGCGTCAGTACACGGAACAACTCATCGCTTAAACTGTGGTCTTTTAATGTATTTACAAAACTCACATCTTTATGTCGTTACACTTTAACATTCAAATTAACAACAACAAAACAGGAGATAGAGAAGCGATAAAATATCAGAGAGAGAAAGGGAGAGTCTGTGAACTGGTGACGTTGATCCATTATGTGTAACTATATATCCATTCGTGGCTCCAATGAAGCGAGAAGTAAACAAAAACCTGTGCACTGCCTTATCCACAGGTTGTCGTCTTTCTTGAGCCAGTAGAAGCGCAGCTGGCTCTCCCACTCGAACTCGGCGGCCTCGGTCACGTTGTCGCGCACGAACCCTTCGATGATGTCGCGCGCGTGCACGTCGATCGTCGTGATCGTGCGGAACTTCAGACGGTCGTTCGACGTCAGATCTGACACGGACGACGCCATTCGTATCCGATTATCGTTTATGTGGGAAGCGTATATAATATATATACAATTTATGTAAAAATATAGTTACAGTGGAATATTTGCCAATCGGAACTAGAGGTGCATGATGAAGTAGGCTCTATGCGTTTGGCAATTGTAGGAGAGTCGTACGGTTGATATTAAACTAGAAATGTGATCATTTACAACCCATCTTTCGTACAAGCTGGGGAGTCAAAAAAATATATAGAGTTCCTTGGTAATTATTCATTTTTTTATATTCTTACCCAAAAAGCGATTCAAATTTACATATAACGACAGTTTTTTCAAGGTCACCTTGTCTGACTTTGACCACCAGCCCGTCCAGCTGCTCGTTCTGCTGCTGCAGGTGTTCCTTCATGGCACGCTTGTTGCCCTTGCGGATGCGCACGAACGTCTCCTCGGTCTCCGCGGTCCACCACACCCCGTTGGCGGCCAGGCACACCATGCCGATGTACTCCATTATCCAATCCGTTCTGGGTACCCATACGTGCGATGTTCGAAACGTTTTCGTTTACAGACAGGCGAATAGATAAACAAAAGAATTACATTTGTTGGCATTAAATCAATATGAACATAACGTGTTAAAGAACTATAAAAAAATTGTATAATATATTTTTTTAAACAAAGGACATAGTAATTTGTCTGATACCACCAATATGTCTGTATCACGACAACAATAGATTTGGGGGAAATGCTGAGTCAGGGATCGTGGGTTCCATTTCCAACCAGGACTATATTTGTGTGATGACCATAAATATTTTTTGTGCCAGACTGGCCGGTTTGTGAACCGTGTATAGTCCAAAGAAATTATTATTAAACGTAATCCCACGAAGGTTACCTCGGCACCCTCCAATTCCGCCCGTAGTAGAAGATGGCCTTCTTGGTGATGAACTTGTTCGTGCGACGCATTTCGTTCAGCACCAGGTTCATCCAGTCCTCGACCCTGCCCTCCGTGTACACCACGTAGCGGAACTCCATAATCTACACGATCACCTTGTATTTCAATTAATTATGCCGCTGAGACATAAATAACATACGTGTCTAGCTATTTGAACAAGTATAAGAAGTTAAGATAAAAGATTTATCATTAAAGCCATCTGTGTTGCTTATTTGAATAAAACGTGTTTTCCTGTGAAAGATCGATATTTTTTCGCGAAAAAGAGTGATCTAAGTCAGTCTCCAAGCCTTCAATTATCTCCGTACCAAAAATCACATCGATGTGGTGCTTCGTTTTGACGTGAAAGAAGGACAATCAAAC
The DNA here is from genome assembly GCA_018249975.1 of Passova gellias. NCBI lineage: Eukaryota > Metazoa > Arthropoda > Insecta > Lepidoptera > Hesperiidae > Passova > Passova gellias. Next base: position 3,604 of record DWUN01003345.1, read on the forward strand.
AAATACGCTTTCGCATGTTTAATATTATTATGGAAGTATCGATAACTTTGACTACTCTCGATCACCATTTACTCGTATATCTGAACAGGTCTATTATAATATTATTTTTAGAAGCATATTACTTATAACAACGATATTTGTTTTGTACCTCTGCTTCGGCTGAAATCATTTTAGCGGCAACCGGACGATTCGTGTGATCCACATACAGGTCCAACGCTTTGATGTTGTCGAACATCTGCAATGAAAGAACACGGACATTGTACGTACAATTAGCTGAAAACTATATATTTGTAACAAATACAACATATATAACGGATAACGCTCATGGCTTAAGTTGGTGCAATCTGTTTGTAACAATTTTTCAATTTAAAGCACTTCTCAACTGTCAACTTTGTGCACCGTCAGCGGACGTCTACAATCTGGGGTGGAGGGAAAAGGTGTGTGTGTGTGTGTGTGTGTGGGGGGGGGGGGTATTTACACTTTTCTATTCATATATTTGTTATTTATTTATAATTTACAGAGATATTTGGCACTCGGTGCTTTCTGCCTAAACCGTTAGGGACCTGGCGTGATGTAATGTGTGTATATGTGTATATGTAGCTAAATAAACATGTCCACCTTGATCATGTGTTCCTGCACACAGCTGCACTCGCTGCTGCCGAGGATCGATAGAAGCTCATCTGTCGATATGAAGAAGAATCTGGGGAAAATGCGCCTCTTCGAGTCCAAGTAGTCGTTCAGAGACTTTTGACACCTATAAACAAACGATCATATTATATACTATTACCATAGCCAAGGTTACTATAGACTATAGAGTAACCTCTATCAGAAACAATGTTCCTAAACTTTAATATATAAGCCGAAGAAGAATTTCCGACATACATTATAAAAAAAAACACAGCTTTTTCCAAAAATTTTTGTACATTTTACAGTCATTATGAAAATTCACTTTACAAATGGCCAGGATCTCATCTGTTTGTTTTTTATAAACAACTGATATCAGTATGACAATTACATTTTCATCATGCCAGGTTCAATAGGACAAGCATCGAATGCCAAATATCTAAAATAAGTACCGTTAGCGACCTGGCGTGATGGTATAATAATAATGTCATTTCCGACAGCTTTTGTTTTAAAAATAAGAATAAACTTACTTTTGCAGCCCCAAGCCCAAGTTGATGAACTCCTCCAGCCGGCCGCCGATGGTGCAGCAGTCCACCACGTTCAATCGTTTCGCGGTGTCCAACATTATCTGAGAACATTCGTATGTTGGATCGTTCTAATACTTCGATCTACCCTTACCTACATGAAGATCGACATGTTGATAATTTTGTTCATCAAATATATTGAAAGCGTCTTAAAGACTATTTTATTTTTAACCGACTTCAAATAAGAGGGTTTTCAATTCGACTGTATTTTTTTAAATAATTTCTTTTATAAATTTAATAAGGACTATTTTAATATGAGCTCTATTTCAAACATTTATTACTTAAAGTTAATAATGTTAATGCTGAGGTTTTGTTGATATAAAAGGAATTCTTAAAGCTAACAGTGCGTAATGACATTACCGGACTTTCATTCCATTCCATCGAGAACAAATCATGGTGTACCACAGACAATTAGAATTTCAATCATTTTACTTACCTTTCGAAAAGCCTTATCGATATCGTCAAACTTCTTCGCCTCCTCCGGCAGCTGCGTACGAATGTCGCCCCCCACGAATATCCCCTCCAGGTACAGCCACTTGCGCTGCGTCGCGAACCACTCTTCGATCACCTCCGATATCAGGGAGAGGCGGCGATCCCAAGTTTGCACCACCGTTAGGAACGGACCTATGAATCTGTAGATAATTTGATTGCAATGAATCCGATTGGCCTCGTTGTCGAATAGTTAGAGATGTGGACAGCGAAACCCGAGGGTTCGATTCCCACCCAAGACAAATAGTTGCGTGTACGTGTGTGTGTTAATCGCAATAATCGTGATGAACGTAGACGAAGCACGTCAAGTTTGTTACGGTACAGAGATATTTGGCACTCGATGCTTTCTGCCTACCCCGTTATAGACCTGACGTGACGGTATGTTGTTGTTGTGAATAGGTACATACACACACTTAATGAAGGTCATGTTTTAGTCATCTGACTTCGACTTGCGTGCCCTTCAGGCTATAGTAGACCGGGAGAAAAAAAAACTCCCATCACTCTTTTAAATAACAAAATATACTAATGAAACTAACCATGTTGCAGTATGGCTTAAGTCTGTAATTGTAGCAATTGTAACGCTGTCGTGTGATAGTAATATCTCACTGCGAGGCGGCCATGCTCTGCAGCGCCATGGCGTCGTCGTCCAGTTTGACGACGATCTCGTCGCACGGGTTGAGCGTGTAGCCGCGGTCCTCGCCGCGGTTGAAGTGCCGCGTCACCGTGAACGCGATGCTCGCCCACGTCTCCTGCACGTCCCGCACGCCGCGTTCGATCGCCAGCTCCTATGAAATTGATCGAGACAATATTATACACAAGTTGTTGGTACTTGATTATTGCATCCGTTACGCTATGTGTAGTACCTTTTTGATTGAAAGTGTTTTCCCGGAAAGAGCAGTAGCCTATATCACTCTCCAACCCTTCAACTATCTCCATATCAAATATCACTTTGATACGTTTTGACGCCAAATAAGGACAAACAAAGAAACACACTTTCATATTTATAACCGTAGTACGTATGCGTCCGTTGCGATACAACCAGACCGTAATAACGGTCGAACTGTAGCTATTCACTGACTTTGATAGCGTGGTTGACGATCTCCTCCGCGACGTCCTGGTACTTGTGCAGTTCCATAGCGAACATGTTCTCCAGCGTAAAACGTTCCGGTGACATGTCGAAATCCTGACCTGTAAACAGGACATGATATTATACAAGACTAAATCGTACTAAAATGATATCGTAATAATGATACAATTAATTCTGAAAATTATCGAAAGAACTAGGCGAGTTCACGTTCATTTACTACGCATAAGAAAGCAATGAAATTGCAAAGAGATCTCGAAGAAATTTCGAATCCTATTGTAACATCTCACCAGTTTTCGCCATCAACTCCTTCCAGTGCCGCTCCCGCATCGCCTCGTTCTTGAGCGACACCATCAGCGGGACGACCCCCTTGAACTGCTTCATCTTCAGATCCAACATCAGCCCTGTGGGCGCCAAACGGACCGCTTTTGGTAGTTTCCTGCGCGATACGGATGGAAAGAGATGAGAAGTCTGAAAATCACCTTTAAAGTTTAGTCGATTTAAAATATTTGTGGTTCATTGGGCGAAAGATGCTTTAGGCTGTCAGTTCGCGTAGTTGTTCGAAATTTTCTTTATGCACGATCGAAATGCTAAATTTCAATAGCCACCTGTATTCCTTAAAGAATTGTTCGATGCCATCGACCAACGCCTGCGGATTGAGGTTCACCCAGAGCGTCTTGGCCCATAATTCTCGGGCGTTCTTCTGTGCCTTGTAGATCTTATAGATCTGGTCCATCGCTTGAAAGTCCGTTTTGGCACGATTGAAATTGGAGAAGTCGGCTAGCGGGTTGTCGAAGAGCTGCTCCGCCGCTTGGAGTACCTTTTTGCGCGATTCCAGTTCATCGAAGTATTTTACGTACTCCTGAAAGACAAGAGATTGAGAAAACCAATAGGCACTAAAAAAAGGACCGAAGAAATGATCAGAAGAACTAGACGACCCGACTATTAGCCTAGGCATCATTAATATCCACATTATTTTGCACGTGTTTGTTTCATAGCTATCTATCTTATACCTTAGATACTTTAGAAAACTTGCAATTAAATGTCACCAAGTACTTGTCATTTCACGATAACAGAAGACCTTAGTCGAACAGTGGCATGATATAAGGCTTAAAAACCATTTTTTTCTTCAGTGACTACTCAATGTTAGTTTATATAGTATTAATTTTGACTTGCCTCCATTAACAACAGCCCTCTGTCCATATCGTCGCCGGCAGTGGCCGGCCCCTCGTTATCGAACTTCTCGACGAAGTCATCTAACTCCCTCAAAAAGTTGGATATCTCTACCACATTGAGCTTGGAGAACTTCTCTTTAGTCTGTTCGAGAGTGTTGCCGCGGAAGAGCGACGTCTGATACAGCCCGCCCCAAGAGCTCTCCAGGTTTTTGGCGAAATTTATATCTTCGTCTGATACCTAGAACGCAAGCGAAAGAAACATCAGAACAGATATACATCAACTATTAATTAACTCTACGAAAATTGCCAGCTTTAGATGAAAAGAGACAAATAAAATCAAGGTTCACGTTTACAAGGTCATTGCCCTTTTTCACTCACATCGATGTCGTGCTTTTTAAGCATGTGGAATGTCTCCTGCATGCCGCGGTACTTCACCTCGGCGGTGATGGTTAGCTGCTGCACCAGAGCTATCGTCGCCATCACCAGCTTGAAGTCCTCCAGCCCCTTGATGTTCATATTCATTGTCATGCGGAGCGACTGTAATAAAAAATTGTCTCTTCTTGATCTACAATGAAGCAGCGCGGAGTAAAACATACGCGCCCAGCAGTGGGACGTAATAAGAGTTGCAACTGATTCATAATATTTACATTTAAGAGTGTTGCTAAATAAACAAAGAAGTTCGTAATACCGGGAATAAACCCATTTTAAAATTAGAGAGACATTGCGTTATTGATATATTATCGTTGTGGCCAGGGTGGCCATTTTTTTTATCAAATTAAGAACTCACCTCGATTTGATTCTTCAAATCGTACATGTTCATCCTGGTTTTGGACGCGATGCAGTTCCCGAGGATGTTCTTCCAGTCCTGCGCGTGCTCCTGCACCTGCCGCACGATCGGCCGCAGGTTCACCCGTATCGCCCCGACGTCCACGAACTTCACGTGGCTGTCCAGATCGGCGATGATGTCCTCGAAGAAGAAAAACTTCTCGTCGTACTTCTGAATCTGCTCGTGCTTCTGTATATACTTCTCGCAGGAGAGATGCTTGTCGAACGCCCACAGATGCTGGTATTTCAGCCATCTAAAACACAACATATTTAGTAAATAACATCATTACAAATGCATCTTTTATTGCCAACATAGTAATGTACTCTTTGTATAATTTATATAACTAGAGCTAGGACAAAACCTCGAAGTTAATTTTTTAATGTCAGGAGCTGCCGCCCATGGAAATCTGCAACCTACCTCTAATAGGGCTGTAGGGATGGGACTGTCAGTGTAAATTCAGTTAGAAATAGGTGTCAATAACAATTAGTTGCTAAGTTTCGTTAGTAATATTAGTCCAGTTAGTATAAGTTGAATTGTATTTTATCAACTTACTTCTGTATGTACGTGTTGATGTCCTGCGTGAGCCTGTATATGGTGTCCTGTATGAGCAGCGTGACGTCGTTGATGGCGACGACGCGCAGCACGTCCTCGAAGTACGAGAACACGTAGAACTCGTTGCCGGTGGCCTCCGCGATGCGTTGCGGCGGACACGGCAGGCACGTGTGCTTCATCCAACGCGGGAAAGCCGTCAATCTGTAGAAGACATGAGGTGGTGGTGGCCTGATTGGACTTGGAATTTTAATTTTGGAGTTTACCTGGATCAGAGGATAATAATCCTGATCAATACTAAGACGTGAGTGGATTGTAGGATTCGTTTTCCAACTAGAAACAATGTTCTATATCAAGGTATAATTAGTGTCAGTTATTATTACTTGCACGTATATACACCATCACGACAATATCCAGGAAGATAAGTGAAAATTGAGATGAGCGTGTCTATCGAGCCCGTATCGAAACTGTTCATAGTCTTTTCTCACCTGTTAAGAAAATGTTTAATGTTGTAGCCCAGTATGTTGCACACCTCGGGCGGCGTGGGCCGCATGGCGATGTCCGGCGTCACCAGCACGGCGTCCACTTGGAACAACGGGGTCCTGTCGCTGAGCATTTGTTGGAATTGTTGCAAATTCTCGAGGGTCAGTCTGTGGAACACGAGAGAATGGCATCTCAATGTAATGTTACAGGTTAAAACAATTGAAGGTCTATGATGCAGGGGAAATCAAAATGATTGACGATACGTGCAGGCTATCAACCATTCTGCCATCTAGCGGCAACATGTCTTATTAGAAAAAGTTAGTTTTTGTCATACTGCTCAGTATTGATCAGTGGCCTGGATAGGTTTGTGCAAAACTGGGTGTTTTTTTGTAGTAAAAAACAATAAAGTCAAGAATTTTTGTGCAAATTCCAATTTAACAATGTACAAATTTGACATTTGATTAAGACTCTTAGATTACTCAACCACACCTATTTCTTAAAACAAACTTTGACAGAATATCGTGACAACTTTTCCCAATATAAGAGGAGACTCGCGTCTGATGATGCAGCGATGCGATACTCACTCGACGAGGCACTTGAATATCTTCTTCTCCCAGTGGCTGTAGTAGGCGGTCATGACGGCCGACTTGCCGGTGCTGCTGCCGAGGATGAGGTACTCCAGCTTCATGAGAATGGGCCCGATGCGGTCGTATATCCGCGCGAGCACAGCCATGCGTTCCAGACGTTCGTTCTCCACTTCGACAAAGTACGTCTGCACCGTACGACAATATTGAGGATTTTAAATAAAAAAAATATATTTCACTATAAAATTTTGAAATGAAAAATTCGCTTATATGGCTTTCTTAAGAGAATTATTAATTGTGAGTGAGCGTGAGGGAGTGAGCTTAAACCAATTTATTTCACTAGTATAAAACTTCCATAATGTGAAACGTGATATTAAATAAAAAAGAACATAAGAGAAACAAAGCTTTTTAAGTAAAGACCGATTGAATGTCTTAAAAATAGTAACACGGGCCAGGACTAATAATCATACCATCACCCCAGCTCCAGGTTCCCCATACAGGTTGGTGATTAAATTATCTTTGGGCCGTTAAAGTTTCGTTTAAACATATCTCATACGTTTCACAATTATTGGCCAATTCTCTGCTGGGTCGGGTTTAAAATGAACTGACGTATTTACCTTGCACGGGTACAGCCACGTGTCGTCCGGCTCGCCGGTGGCCGGGTCTACGTAGCTCTTGGGCTTCACGAACGGGAACAGGTCGAACTGCTGCAGCTGGTCGATCAGAAACTGAATCTCCTTCTCCACCATCTTCAGCTGCTGGTATATGGCTTGCAAGGAGTTTTCGCCTACAATTACAAGTCACCATTAAAATAATAATAATAACTGGGGACGATTCCACACACGGCTATCTAATTCCAAATTATACATACCATATAATACTTATATACATATTTTTATAACGTCCGGACACAGAACAAACAAATGCGCTGCACACAGAAATGTCTGTCCCGAGGGGAATTCGAACCCACGATATCTTCTTTTGCAGTCCAGGTCTCTATCAGGACTACGAAACCAGTCAGAAATAGCACTGACCTTTCGTGATGTCCTTGATGTAGTCGCCGATGCCAAGCGCGGTCCACGTGATCCTGGTGAGGCCCGGCAGGATGTGCCTCTCGGTGTCCAGCAGGTGGCGCTTCATAAGGTGCGTCTCGGACGGCCGCAGCGACTTCGTGCTGGCCGTGTACTTACGTATCACCTCGTCCAGCGCCTCCAGCTCGTAGTACAGCCGGGCCTTCTGCATGGCCGCGTCTCGAATGTTCGACGGCAGATCGAAACCTTGCAACAAACGCAACTTTGTTAGTATTTCTCAAAAAAGTTAATTTGAAACCATTCAGACGTAATTTTTTGGTTACTATTTTCATCATCATTATTATTATTGTACCATCACGCCAGATCCTTAACGGGGTAGGCAGAGAGCACCGACTACCAAATATCTAGTTTTTCATATCTCATTTGATTTAAAGATGACAAATGTCAATTAAAGTTACTTTAATATGATATTTAAAGTTACCCAGTTGCTCCATGAGTTCGGCTTCGTGTATGACAAGAAATATGTGCTTGTCGAAATTCGGCTCGAACTCCAGATCGTACTCCTGCAACAGCTTGTGCACCGTCAAGTCGCGCCACGTCACATCCGTCTGAGGAACACGAGAGAGGAACAAGTTTGAAAACGAATAAGTTAATAACTTAAATAAAATACTACTACTAATAAATTAATAAATTAAATAAAATTAACTAATTTGCTCGTGTTTCTGCTCTTTCGTGTTCTTTTTCTCTTTGTTTTAGCCATATACTAATACCCAAAGGTTATCTCGTAGAGATCGCTTCTTAGCGATAAGACCGTCTTTTGTATATGTCTCAATCTGTATATGTCTCACTCTGTGTATGTCTTTCTGTCTCTGTATTTTATGGTGTAGATAAACTATATTTGTATTGTATTTATTTTTAAGTAATGAATTTTAATAGTTATTTTTGTAAAAGATTGAGACTGCCCTTGTGGTCGAGTGGTTAGAAACCCTGACTACAAAACTGGAGGTCGTGGGTTCAATTCCCACCCTAGACAAACATTTGTGTGACGAGCACATTTGTTTGTTCTGTGTCTGGTCATAATAAAAAATATCTATATAAGTAATATATCGTATGTATATATGTATGTTTATCAGCTGTCCGGTTACCATAACACA
>DWUN01003346.1:0-12184 GCA_018249975.1 Passova gellias
CCTATACCGACTAGACTGTGACTCCTCGTATGCATGTATGCTGCAACGCTGGTAAGTGCCCTTGAAATATCAACCCGTCAGCTGGTACCATATGACCAATACTCTCAACTTGTAAACTGTCTACTTTGAGTCCGTGCCGTCGGCCTTCCGACCCCGTGTTGTACGGCACAGGCGCTGGTAGCAGAGCGTGGTTCGTTATCCTAGGAGATTACCACTCAGGTATATAGGTCGGGATATAGATTGTTTACAAGTTATATTTAAATATTAGGTTATATGAACAATATTTTATAGTGGCAGTTTAATGTCGATTGCATCATTCTTAGTGATACGGGGTTAATATTAATTCGTATAACTCATCGGTGAGTTCGGTTTATACAATTAATATTGAGTAAAATTATTTACATCTAACAATTTTCGAGTTTCAATTAATTGCGTAACTCGTGGTAGGGGACACGGTTACACTCGTACTAGTAAACAAAGTAAGTACGTGTATAGGTTAGCACGGCGGACTTCTTTATTATTTTGATTTTGGTTTTGTTTGTTTACATTCATAAACTTAAGATTTCATTGTATTACGGTATACATATTTCTATTGAGTGTAATAAACGTTAGGTAAGAAAATTAAATTAATTTACGGTTACAAGTTTATTCTTTAGTTTATTTTTTATGTTTGTTTCTCGTTTCTGTTATTCTTGCATTAGGTGTATTTATTGAGTATAACCATGACTAGCAAATACGGCGCTCGGATAGCCGGCGTATTGCGATGGCTCGGCTCAGCTGTTTTAAACATATCGCGTAAAGATAGATGTAATGCATTACTGTCTCGGTATGAGTCATTGGACGCTCAATTAGCGGACTTGTACGATGCTTATCGTGCCCTCCTGGAAATGGGTTTGGAACCGGAGGCCATGAATAAGATTATTGCTGATGTGAATCAGGCCGACGACCTGGCAGATCAAATACGGCAGGCTGTAGGTATTTTAAAGGCGTCTACGGTAAGCGACTCGCACGCTAGTACGGAGTCGGACGCCACCCCAGCGTTGATTAGCAGGTTGCCAGTGCTCGATTTACCCCATTTTAATGGTGACATTGGTCAATGGGTTGCATTTAATAATTTATATGATAGTTTAGTACATTGCCGTAAGGATTTGACTCCGGCTCAGAAGCTTGCATATTTGATGGCTTCTCTTACAGGCGAGGCCAAGGGCCTGGTGCAGCACTTAGCACTTATTGATATGAATTATGACGTTGCTCGGGACTTACTTAAACGGAGGTACCAGAATGTTCGGCGTTTAGCGGACAATCATGTATCCGCAATTTTAGGTCTACCAAGGGTTCCCGGAGCACAGGCTTTACGTACTAAACTCCTTAATCCACTCCTAATTGCAGTGAACGGCTTGAAGGGATTGGAGTTGCCAGTGTCCAGCTGGTCCTTTTTACTATTGCATATTGTCTTGACAAAGCTACCGGATGAGTTGCGGAACCGGTTTGAAGTAGAATACGGCGGGGACTCTGCCACTCACCTGCCCCACTTTGAGGATTTAATATATTCTTGGAGGATGAGTGTCGTCGTGCGGAGAACGTTCCCTTGCCCGGGCCTTCTGTAGCCAGTCCCCGGACAAACCCACAGCTGTCGAACGTCACCAAACGGTGAGATCACGTGACGTGATCTAACTGGTAGGAAACAGATTACAGAGATATCTAAGGTAAATAATTTAACTAAAATAGAAGAAAAATTGTATCAAAGCCTTGGGAAACATTTTACGGAGTACCACAAGGTAGTATCTTAGGACCTCTGCTATTCTTAATCTATATAAATGATTTCCCTAAAGCGATAAAAGATCCAATGGTACTATTCGCCGACGACAGTACCGCGATATTCGTTAATAAAAATCTAAGTACTCGCGAAAACGATATATATTACGCGTTCTCACAATTAATCGATTGGCTCAATAATAATAACTTAAAAGTAAACCTTGATAAATCAAGTATAACGCATTTTGAAAATAAAAGATCTCAAGGGGTCGCCCCTCTAAATATTAATTATAAAGGTAAACAAATAAATGATACTGATAGCACAAAATTTTTAGGTATATTTATAGATAGTAAACTAAATTGGGGTACACAATTTGAACATATATGCAAAAGCTTAAATAAATTTTCGTTTGCTTTATACATGTTATCTAAAACAGTTAATGAAACAGCGGTTTTAAGTGCCTATCATGCTTACGTCGGTGCAACTCTTAGGTACGGAATGAGCCCTATCGACCACAAAATATTCGGGTTAGGCATTTCAACGTGGTCGAATCTGATATGCACGATTTGACGGCAGAATTACCTCGATCGACACTCGGCTCTTTGGAGCGTGTTGCGGTATGTTTCAATATCGATATGAATCGAGTGCCCAGCGGTAATTGATCGGTTACCGAGCGCATATAATATTAAATGTTTACGCGGGCTCGGAGCAGAGGCGTCGGCGGCTGGGGGCTCCCGATACACACAATATACAAATTATCTTAGTCTGTTTATTATACTTACAATAAAAACGTACAATTTTATAATAATTCTTGTGATCGCTCATATACAGAGATACGTTCACCGCATCGGGTCTCGCGTTACCGTTAGGTAGAAAAAATTAGTAATAATAATAATAGCGTCATCTGCACGTAATACTTGGAACACAGTTAAGGAAGTTTAGCTTCGAACAGGAAAACGACAAAAGCACTTGGCATGTTTTCAGCGTAAGAGCCATCTCTGAGCTCGCCCGCCGAGCGCTCCTCCGCTACTGTGAAACCGTTTTGTTTAAATATAAGGTTAACTATATAAGCCTACAGCAGTCAGTTACGACCGGCCGGTATAATATTAACGACAAAAAATATATGTTAATTTTGTAATGCCCAAAATTTGATATTTAAAATGCGGGTATATTTCATTACATCAAAGTAAATTTATTAATGTAAAGAGTGTGACGTTTAAAAGCTTTACGTAACTTTTAATCGACTTGAAATATGCATATCATCATTGTTATAAGTATCGAATACGCGTCACTTAGAAAGCGTATCGGATCGCGCAGCTGTTCCGTTCATTACTTACAATTACGAGTGTCAATCGTCATGCTCTCGTCCACGGACGGCCACCCGGCCACCCGGCCAGCCGGCCACCCGGCCACCCGGCCCCACGGCCACCCGGCCCCCCGGCCACCCGGCCACCCTGCCCCCCGGCCACCCGGCCCCCCGGCCACCCGGCCCCCCGGCCACCCGGCCACCCGGCCCCCCGGCCCGCACCGCCGATGAGCCGCCGATAACCACTTAATAAAATCAACCGCGCTACAATACAGTCCATTGCAGAATGAAGGACACCTTCCATCGCCTCCTGACGAACTGCGAGCTCACGTCGTGGAACTCATTGTTCCCTCACTGAATACATTTACTGACATCTGCATTTCAGTATTATTTTCCATATTCGAATAAATAGTGTATTGTATTACTTTATTTATACATACAATTTCTGAACAGTAATTGAAATAAGCCGAAAGACATACTCGTATATCCCTAATCGGAGACAATGAATGAAACCGAATCCCACACTGATAATGGCACAAATTCATCTCATCGCTTCCGGCTTCCGTCTGAGATTCGAAAGATACTAATTTGCTGGATAATAATCTAAGATCAATTTGAGAATACCGAGATTAACATTGCAAGGATTTCTCGATTGAAAAGATGAACGTATACGGTTCGCCGAGGACGGTTCCTATCAAAACAATTTATATATCGGGCTGAAGACAGCTCGCCGGTGTACGTGTACTCGTACAGTAGAGGCGACTACCTGGCACCGCAAGAGTCACGTGCGCGCAAGCGAATTCAAATAAGACGAAATGTAAATGCAGTAAAACCGATTCAAAAATGACTCCACTGGAACAACAGTCCCTACTATTGCGAGTCCTATTAGCAATGAACAATTAGTATCTGATACTTTTATTAACAATAATAAGTCGATGTCGGTGGGCCGGAAAGGATTACCGCCAGCTGCTCGTTTGCTACTTTCATCACATGAAGTAACAGCTCATAGCGTTGCGTTTATGCAAAACATGTTACAAGTTCACTTGGAGTATTTAAAGCCGTTTCGGGCGTCGCTAACGCGCTGACGGCCCGGGGTATGAGCGTTGTTTTATAAGCGCGAATGAGTTGGTACTGGGCGGCGGCGGGCGCGCATACCGACGTCACATCGATATGCAAGTCGGGTATGCATGGAAAGTGGAGAGGTGCGCTCTATGAATTGAACGCAGAGCACCGACAGGGTTCCGTTGTACAGGGTCTCAACAAATAATAATATTTTGAGACAAATCCCTCACGGCTCTCCGATGTCAAACAAGACTACGTTACGGTGACCTCCCGTTAATCAACTACTCGATTACCATAACACAGGCAACAATTGCTTCGTTTGGAATCATACAGCCGAGTGCGAAATTGTCTCAGTTATTATTATTATCATAACTTTCCAAATAACTTTCCATAACTTTCCAAATATGTAGATAATTGTTACACCCGAACGCGAACAAACGCTCATCGTCATCACGCATGGAACTTATATTTAATATAATCTATTAACGTATTTTTAATCGTAAGTATCTCAATTTTAGCATATAACCCCGAACGCAACGGCTCCGAATGTTACGTAACACCGACTGCGAATTCGTAATAATGCACGAAAATATGACACCTCGATTGCAACCTAATGAATCCGAACTACCTCCACGCGTGCGTTAAATACGTAATCATTTACACGCAACGCGTATGCAAATCGAGTATTAAAAATAACAACAGGAATTCTGAATGAGTTTAAAGAACGCCGCGTTTGAATTTCAACTAGGGGCCGTTCCAGATCGTACCGGCGGCCGCGGAAACGTCGCTTTGTACATGTGTATTTTTAATTTAATTTTCATACAGAAACCGATCACCATAACCGTCATTTATAATTAACGTGAAATCTCACAACGATCGGGACAGTAAGCGCAAATGTTATAACCCTGAAACTTATCGTACGACGCGATTATATGAATGATACCTTATGTACTCGTACATACCAAAAATACCTCGATAGCTGAAACGGCACGAAGGCATCAAACGCGACTCGAACTTGACTTTGTTTATTTAACGATACCGTACAGCGCGGTCTCTCGCACTGCGCTGCAAGGAGACTCTTCGACAGCCGAGTGCTGTAGAATGAACCGTACAAGTATGTCATAGCAATAATTATATCCATTAGCGTCGGTCGCCGCCAGTACCTAATATTTCCGAGTTTTTCTATGCTTAGGAGAGCACGTGGAGCAGTGGGACCCGGGCGTTATCGTCGGGTAACAATTGTTAAACCTTCTCGGAACCCTCGAAGGCGATCTATAAACGACCGAGAGACGGGCTGACCGCGAACCCGCATCTTGGCCACCGCGGTGTGCACGGGAGCAAAAGGTGGAGTATTTTCAGGCCTCCCGCAGGAGAGAGCCGTGCCCGGCAGTGGGACGCAAAAGGAGTTGCAGCCGAACAATATGATTTGCGAGTTAAATAGATGAGTAAGTCGTAAATGTACGAAGCAAATAGAAAACGGTCTGGGTGGAGGCAATCGTTCGCAGAAATAGCAGACTCACAAAACCACAGAAAGCTATTTGATTGATGTCTGCCTGATTGAGAGCAAAGAAATAAATTACTAGAACCATCCAACCGGAGGCGCCGTATTACTAGTGTATGTAGAGTCTGCTGCACACTACGCAGAAGTTTTACAATGTTCTAACTAGAACCCGATTCCACTTTAACAAATATGTACCTAATTAAATTTGATGACTTCATCTAATTATCCTCGAGATCGATGTAGTCTTTACTGATTTTTTTTATTTTTTTGCGAAACTCGAATGTAACGTTTGGACAGTTGATGAATAGACGTTCAGCTATTTCGCTTACATCATTCCAGTATCTGCAGTCATAAAATGCAAAGTACCTACCTAAGCTCTGCTCGTCCATACATACATTTAATTATGATCACAAACACCAATTTAAATTGTAGATTCATTTTTTTTATTACTAAAAATATTGTATCAATATCAAAAAAACAACAACATAACATCACGCCAGTTCCCTAACGGGGTAGGCGAAAAAAACTCGTTATATTAAACGCATTGCAATACCGTACACGTGTAGGATATAAAAGAATAATATCACTCAGTGTAGCGGTAAGGAAAACATCGTAAGAAAACCTGCAGCTGTGAGTTTTGCGTAACGTTCTGCAAAATATTTGACGTCAGGCGTCGATCAGCCCAGCGCCGACATTACGAGGAGGCCTAACGGCGGTACAAGAAATGCTCTATTGCGATTGTGAAACCACAAATTCACCATTAATGTGCAGAATAAGAATCGAGCATACGGGTACACCAGGAAAACGTAACCCGATATAGTGTATCAGGCGGCGCGAAGGTTGTATCATAGTTGTGGCCGATTTACTCAACGAGTGCAAAAACTAGGCATCTGATGTGATGCACGCGGACTACACTTCCGCTCCTACAGGAAACATAATCCATTCGACTATTATTGTCGCATGATATGTTGTGTTCAAATGCTCTAAAATTATAATAATCTAAAATCTATAAAATCTATATATCGAATGTGGATTCGCCTTTGGTGAATATGAACCTTCATATAAACAATTATACATCCGCACACGAGTAACACCCGAGCTTGTGACTTGAATATTGTCCCGGTTGGAAATCGAACTCGGGACCGGCGATTAATATCGTTAACCGCTGAACCGACGGGCTACTCGAGCTACATTTCTCGCATTATTCTCCTCCGTTTTGAGGCAAACGCATCGAGACAAAAGGCATTCCAACTAAAACCTCAGGAGTAGGGATCTGTGACTCATATCTGATACAACAACTATCTTGTCTCAGAATGATTGCAGATGTCCCCGGGCCGACTCGAACATTCGACGCGAGGGCCTCGCGTGACCCCCGGGGGTACGACAACACCCGGCATAAAAACTGTTTACGTGTATTATGACGCAGACATTTCTCTCGTACCTTTTGTTTTTAATCAACAGATGAATTCCATTCATGTAAATTCAATTCAGTGAGACCCAAAATTATATCAGGATGATTTCTATGAAGAACTAAAGCGTCGTTTCGGCCACTGGAGCGTTAGTTCGGTTATTTAGATAAGCGTTACGAGCGTTAGGTATAAGGTCAGTGTTGCAGCCGACGAGCCGAAGGTCGTTACACACGCGGGCTCCGTGCTCTATCGCCACATCTGCCGGGCCGAGACTATTTCATATCACATTTAAGTTTGCAACAAGTTTATATTTGCTTCTCGTACATTTGTAAGCAACGTCAAAGAATTGCGCCATTCTTTTCTGAATCAAAACTAAAAGCATTATTTAGGTCTACCTTTACTTT
This sequence comes from Passova gellias, assembly GCA_018249975.1. NCBI lineage: Eukaryota > Metazoa > Arthropoda > Insecta > Lepidoptera > Hesperiidae > Passova > Passova gellias. The sequence continues at coordinate 7,439 of DWUN01003346.1, forward strand.
AAGTACATATGTATGTATATGAAATAGAAACGATACAGATATTACGACTACGCTTCAACAAATGGATGGCTTCTGTCCAATCTCTGTAAACTTTTAGTTAAAATTTAATAGCAAATCCGCTAGTGTCTTGCCACATACTAAAATTTATTTTGAACTTTAAGTCTGTACCTATCGCAAAACAATCTTTAAACAAAATAAAACTTTCTGACCACTGTTAGACTTATGCGAGTTTCGTCTGTAATGTTACAAGGCTACCAGAGTCCACTACAATAGAACTAAATTTAATTACATCGCTATATGGAGAACAAGTATTATGGAGTCAATCGAAAACAAAACTAATCAATCCAGGTAAAATTCTTCACGTTATGGTTCAAGTCAACCTATCAACTATCAACCTCGTGAAAGTCAATAACACCAACGAGAGACGAATTCGAAAAAATTATATCACTCGAAGCGAATCCTTGAACCGATGTAGACAACATATCATTAAAGGAGTCATTAGGATCCTTCATATAACAATAAAGCGAAAGTGGATAGTTTGCTTCGCGAGGCCGTTCCGTGTGCGCTACTCATGTGTCTACGGTCTGAAAATGAATAATAGTTAGTGAGGCATCACGAGCCGAGTGCGGCGAGAGCGCCCGCGACACACCACGAAGCCCTACCGTCGCGACGGTCGGGAACGCGCGCGCTCTCTATACAACCGTCGCTTTTCTCGGTAACGTCATAAGCTACCGCGCGGCTGCGCTCGAGTTGTGCTTCCGCGAGTATCCCTTATGCGCTTCATTGACATTGAACATTTCTAGATGATTCCCCACTGTTTTACGGACGACCTTATCATATTATGCACAATCGCGTGTCGCTCGCTCCGGCTCTCGGTAACCGCGCGCGTCCATTTACAAGCGCGCGCGACAGACTCGCTCTCTTGTCACCTGATTGAAATAATAATTATATATAGTTTTAGAAAATCGATTTCGCTAAGCACAAGCAGACGAACGACACAATCGAGAAAGGCAAACAGAATAATGTAATTTACCTACATAAAAAGTTATTTGTAGAATATCCGATACATTTTTTTTAGTTCTTTCTTGTATCAAACAGTATAATAACGTTTACAATCTCTTCATAATTAATAAACGGTGAGTGTATTCGAAAAACGCCGAATTAAAGTTAAAACGTTAATTTTAATAATATTTAAAAAAAAGCAATTTTAGTAGTAGCGGCGAGCGAGCCGCTCACGATACCTGGCAGCGTTCCACGGGTATACTTCGCGTCATCATCCTAATTACTAACCCTCGGAAGTCAGCGTCGCTAGTGAACTCCGTCGTAAATCCAACCTCAGGAGAAAAGAAATATTGGAATGAGCACAATACGCCGGCGACCGCGCCGCGGCGGCGGGTACGCCTGGCCGTGGACGCCGCTGGTTGTATTACACGATCGATATTTCCAATCATATTTGAGCACGACGAAACGTCTGCGGATTGTTTTTATTACTTCAGTAAGGTAATCTTCTGAAACCGAATTGAAAATGTCCAGGGCGGCGACGACCCAGTTGAGGTGCAGTCGCTGCAGGTGCGCCTATTTCGAAGTAAAAAGTGAGAGCAGCCTTCGGTCAAGGTCGATTTTTAAAATTCTTCAGATGAAAGCGAAAGACATCAACGGAGGAACAAAAGAACACCGCGAGCATTTTAAATATGTAAATGAACTTAAAGGTGAAATGAGCGGGCGACGGCGGCCCGTCCCGCTTTATCTCTACTAATAATAGAAAATTGTCTTTATGTGTGTAGGTCGGTTTGAATGAATCCAACGTAGTATCTAACTAATGCAATTTGTTTTAATGTTTTTTGCGATTCGTGAAATAACATTATTACACCGTGTTACCTAAACTTGCGATGTGCTAGAGTTCGTAAATGTAGTTCTGAACGGTTTAACCTATTTTGAGTGTTTGAGTCCTCGCTGACCACCTGCACGGATGGTCGTTCACTATAGTTGTTTTTTATATATTTCATCATCATCATTCATATTTTATGATACGCTGAAAGTTTTAACCCCACCATAACACGACGACGGACACGACGTCCGTACTGTCACTACTCTTGAGGACCGAGATGAGCGCCTCTAGTATACCTGTGGACCGGCAACCGCACCCTTCAAACCGAAACACAAATTGTAAAAACAATTGCTTCACGGCAGAAATAGGCGGTACTTCTACGGTACTTCCCCGGGCGAACCTTATACAGGTTCTACCACCTCCAAAAGTGTACGTTATACTCGTATGGTACGGCTTTGGAATTGTGGATAAATAAATAAATTAATTAATAAAATCTTTATTTACTATACAAGCTATATGCATGAATTCTTACAATAATTAGTCTTATTACACATTTTCTCATTCTAAACACGCTTCTTTGATAATTGGAATCTGTGATTATTATATAAATTATTCTCACAGAAAGTTTAAATTGCGCGTTCAGTGATATTTTATAATTAATTGCGAGCAACGCTCTAACGTAGCCCTGAAGCCTTGAAACCGTAAGGACTGGTGTTATTATTCAAAACGGCGACATCAATTATATTTCTAACAAGTAATTAGCGTTTGGTATAAGATTGAATAGATTGAAAAATAAAATTGAATTTGCAGTTAAATTGAAATGTAACAATACCAACCATATATAAGTATTTGACTAATCTCTTGGTTAAGCGGGTATAGAACGGAATGCCAACCAGAGGTTGCGGGTTCGATTCCCACTCAGGACGAATATTTGTGTGATGAGATGGATAATGCGATAAGCGTTGTTTGTTACATGTATGGATTTAATAAAAATATCTATTACGCATAATATGTTTGTACATGTGTTTATCAGCTGCCCTTTTAGTGACACAGTCTTCTAATTGCTTAGATCGAAATCAGGTAGTGTGACTCTAAATTATTATTACTAAGATAATGGATCTAACGATCCTTACGTGGTTCGCTGTTAGTCACGGGTCTCGTCTTAAAACGAGAAGGGCTACAGCCGGATTTGTGGTGAACTCAAAATGTTTTGAAGGCATCACTGTGGCTCACCATCATGCCGGTTTGTGCTACTTACGAAACATTTACGAGCTCCTGGACGCCCGGGGCGAATTGGCAGACATCTCTATTTGATTGGAAACTTAACTTGCTTAAATATCTGTAGATATTCAGCAATTCAGTTACAATATTGGCAAACTTATATAATACGAGCTGTGCCTTGCGGTATTACCCGTGGATCTTTAGATCCCGTGGGAATTTCGAGATAAAATTTATCCTATTTTTTCTCGCATTAAATATAGCCTATGTTCATCAGGGATAAACGAATTTTTGAAATCGGTCCAGTTGTTTCTGAGCCTATTCAATACAGACAAACAAACAATCAAATCTTTCCTCTTTATAATATTAGTATAGATTACTTCCTATGTAACAATGTGCGGTACATCTACTTTAATGACTTAAAAAATAGACGTTTTGTTACTTGTAATTAATTAATTTAATCATTTATTTCCTTACCTTAGTTAAATTATTTAGTCATTAAAATATTATGTTATGTTTCTTTAATTCATTCATTTATTACGAACAGCGAAAATTTCCAAAGTACATGTACAATTCATTATTGACAAATAAAATAATACTTGCACGCAAAGTTTTCCAAAAGCTTACAATATGCCTAATCAAGGTAATAAATATTTGGTTAACACTTGCTTTAGTTCCGCCACACGCACGACCTTGGAAATCTGCCAATCGCTTAATCTACTCGTATTATGTGCTCACGAACACCCATACAATATTTTAAAAAACGAACGTTATTAGGGATGTGTGGAAAATTATTGAAATAAAGATTAAAAAAACCGGTAAAATTATTTACTACCACTACGATAAAATTATAATTAATCGGATCAACTTCAATCGATTTAAGTTTTTTTACTTTATGCAGTATGCATATAATGTGTATTATCTGTTACTAGAAGTCTATAGATGGTAACTGCGCTGTGTGAGAAGCACTTGTTGCAAAGTAAGATCGTTAATTAGATTTATTATCGGTAAATTCCATTCGCGAGCTCATAGCTTCCCTGCGATGCTGATAAAATTGGCCGGATATAGTAAACTTTATAAAATACCTCCGTGAAACTTACATATGCAATCATTATTTAGTAATATTTTCCTTAAATACAATGTAATTTTATTATTCGTTGGCCCTCAATTGAAAAATAACTCAAAGCTTCTCAAAGTGGGCAGAACACGATAAAAGTTTGAGAACGTATGTTACACGCGGCGATAGTGGTCGCGGAAGGTTATATATTTTAATGGCTCGTTGCCGTGACGTGTTCATGAAGCACTAACAAACACTTAATTACGAGTATTATTACTACTGCCTCGATGGTCGTGCGGTTGCCAGCGCGACTGCCGATCGGGAGGTCCTGGGTTCAAATCCCGGGTTGGGTACTGCTGGATCTTTCTAATTTAGAATTTCTAGTAGTGACTCAGAGTCTGGATGTGTGCCCAGTGCATGGCAATAGGCCTATTCCATTTGGGACTTAAACGTAACGTGAAATGTGGGGGTGTACTACACTCCTCTGCCTACCCCTTCGGGGATTACAGGCGCAATGTTACGAAATAATAAGTCAGGCCGCAGAATTTTTTTTCGCCCACGCGATGTAACTTCTTTTTTTATAACTTAGCAACGAGAAAATTACATATCCTCTAGTGAACTAAGTTGGCTATTTTACAGCGCT
>DWUN01003347.1:0-12184 GCA_018249975.1 Passova gellias
ACGCTAAGATGAATAGAAGAGGAGCAGCAATAAAAAATAATTTATATGGCAGAACAACGTTTGCCAGGTCAGCTAGTATACATATATACATACAACGTAACACTTACATATTTTATTATACTCAGCCACAGAACAAACAAATGTGCTCATCACACAAATGTTTGTCCTGGGTGGGAATCAAACCCACGACCCCCGGTTTTGCTCCAGTCCCGCCGATCACATACCTAAAGCGTGGCCAAAAAGTTTGGGGAAGACTATTACTAATTATGTTATCATGCCAAGCTTCCTTTACATTTCTCTTACTTTTCGTGACCTTAAGAATCTGTTTATAAACAAAATTGTTTCCTGTAAAAGACAAATAAACTAATTGTAAACTGTCTGTCAAAAGAGGACATGGTTAAATATTATAGCTAGAATGCTTTTTTTGGCGCCTAACAAGATAATGCTCAGTATTAACACATTTTTAATTGACTTCAGTAATCTAGTTGTAATCCAACTGTGTTGTAAACCTTTTGGTTATACGTTTATACCATAACTAAGTGTCTCAGCAATAGTTGTTCTTATTCTGTGCTGTTCTGTTTTTAAACTGTTCTGTTCTGTTTTGGGCTTATAGGTAATATTGATGCCAAATTTAAAAGAACAATACAAATACAAAGTAAAAATACAAAAATAATTGTCCAAAAAATTTAAAAAAAAGATGGGCCACCCTTATCTCTTAAGGGTATACAAAATAGTCAACGACATATTCTCAGACCTACCTAATGTACACAAATAATTTCATAAAAATGAAGTCAGTCAAGCTGTTTCAGTGGAATTTAACCACAAACACTGTGACACGAGATTTTTATATGTTCGATTAATGTTTATTAAAAAACAAGATAAGTGCATAAAAAAGAAGTTATCCCTTCATCGTAATGAATTCTTATACAACTTCAAAGGTATGAAGTGTAGCTACCCGCATTTTACCAACATAGAAGATCCTAAACCTTTTTATTGTTAGAGGAGATGAGATCACAATCTTCTTGTAAGTATATCTTGAATATGTGTTACACATTTTTATCTGTTGAAAGAATATTTATATTTAATCACAATTATTTCTGCGGTGTAATTATGTATGTATACTTTCTTTCCAATTTTGAAGCATAAAATGTCTTGTTTCAGTGTATATGTTTATTACTAGTGCATTTGCCGTAACGGTAAATGAAAATAATTAGAATCTTGATTCTGTCGTAATACATTACTGCACTGTTTTCAATCACGATATATGTGAGATAAATTTTAACGACTTTTAAATCTTAACGTACACTTTTAAAGGAATTTTTTTTACAGGCAATAAATTTACAGTGCCTTATAAACAGACAGATTGTTCTTAAAAGCTCATTTAAACACGGTAACCGCAATTACCAATGTAAATCATAATAATTATGAATATAATTACTCACATTTTTTTTATTAGCTATCAGTAAAACAATTCTATTTATGAGTAGATGCACTAAAAGAGAAATAAGTTATTCTTCTTTTAAATCATATCACGGAATATCTTACACTATTGGACAGAATAAGTTGAATAAAATAAAAGTTAATAGAACCGATAGCGATTTAGCTTGTGAATCATAGTTTCTGTGACTCTGCAAGTACTCGCTGAGACAACGTGGACCAAATTATTTGACCATTTTTCTTTACTTTTTAATCACAAAGGCGAGGACTTCCATTCAACCAAATTTACTTATATTACACCTATATAAATTACCAGACGCAAATAACTATATAAACTACAAATTACAGTAACGTTATTCTCACCTTTTTGATGGCAAAAAGATCCAATAAATAACCAGAAATCTCTTTAGCACTTCAGTGAAATAGGCACGAGTAGTAACACTTCGTCTCTACGATAGAGACTTGAGTGATAGGTCTATAAACATCCTTAATGTACACAGTTTGTCCATAAAATCCTGGTGGCTAGTTCCAGGGGCTGATGTCTACGGTGGTGGCTGCAAGACCGGTGCTTCAGGGTGCCGGCGGCGCGCGGGTGACAGCGTCCGGCCGCACAACGCGCCTCGCAACGGTAAACTGGCAAGCCGCGCCAACACAGCCTCTCCCTCGCTTGTATGAGTGCCTCCTACCTCCCTCCCAACAAATAGTACCGTACGCCGCACTTCTGTCTTGGTAACTTTTATTATACTTTTATTAGTGTTGCCGTGCGCTTGCGTCTGTGTGTTCTATTACACTAACACAAGGATATGCACACATGTATTGGAGGCGTGTGGGTGCCGATGTTGGTAAAGTACCTATGCGTGCTTTGATCTTACGATTCGGTATGCACGGCCGCGCAGCCGCACGTAGCAGCGAGGCTGTATTTTACTTCTATACTTAATATCTAGTCAATAATCTTCGTTTGGTGTTTGTGCAATAACACACGCCTTACTAACCACGAACCCGGTCTAGTCTAGAATTAATCAAAGATAACGCATATGTAGAGAAGATAAACGTCGTATGATAAAATACGTGTGTCCGTTGAAAAGTTTGTTATTAGTATCAATATCGAATGTATCTTAAATCTAAAAAGCACGTAGGTAATGACATTTATGAGGTCACGAATCACGATCGAACGACCTTAAGAAGACCGACTAAATGAATGTATACCTATGCTTTAATAAATTGACAATTAAAGTCGTCAAGGTAATGTAATCACCTACGGTTTCAATGGAAACTAATACTTTTCAGGAAATAAATAACGTACATGTATAGAACGTAAAAATATCATAATAATAACATAATTTTAGAAGTAACTCACAAATTGTTTTGTGAATATATCAATTGTTTTAAGTTTTAATTTTAAATGTTGAGCTTATCCTTTACAAATGGCGTGTTTAAGTCGACCGTAGCATCTTGCTACGCCCTATTTTCTAAGCTACAAAATTACAATAATATTAACGCGCCGTCAACTACTTATTCTTATATGAAAACCAGCTGTTTCAGTGAGCTGTGTTCAGAAAATATTATGAGACGAAGATAAGCAGACGAACTCTCAGACCTGTTACAGACATGTGAATACAGCCTTCCGCATTCAGCATGAGAGTTTCTATAAGGTGATTAATTATGAATTGAATAATATCGATAACAAACAATACCAGCCAGCACGAAATTAATTGGTATAGTGGGAGGTAGTAAAAAATGTGAAAACCCGGGGAAGCACCACCGCCACGTCTATTGCGATCGTGAAATAATTGTTCTTACAGCACATTTTGTTCTTCTGTTTGAATGATTTGGACGCCAGACCATGTGTACCTACTAAAATCGACTACCTCAGTCCTCAAGAGTAGCAACGCATCTGTAACCGAGGTCTAATAAGGCAGATACTAACAAATGTTAATAACACTTCCACTTACAAGTAGATACTGACCAGTCAGTCGTCCAGACTAATATTACTCACAGTCCCATGCCTATAGTCGTGTTGGAGGTTGGTTGCAGACGTAGGTACATAAGCGGCAGCGGCCAATTGTGACTGCCATCTGGCCGTTTGCTGCTCTCTTCACATAAAAAAAGTATTCAAAGCTAATGCCACTGTTAAAAGTGACACTTTATGAATGTGACTGCTAAGCCGGTGGTTGTGGATTAGATTCTGATCCAGCACAAATTTTTATATTATAATGATTATAAATTGACGGGCCTCTTGGTCTAGTGGCAGATGATCTAACTACTAAATGTGGATTCGATTCATACTCAGGAACAATACAGGCATTTATGTATGTGAAATTGTCCCAGTTATTATTATTATTTGCTGTGTAACCGAATGTAAAATAAATGCATTAGTAAGCAATCTATAACAGGATTAGTGTTTCTCTCAATGGATTATTTTTTTAGATTGCCTTTTGATTTGTCTTTTACAATACCTTAGGAATAGAAACAGAAAAACATCAGCCTACTTAAATATTATTTATTGCTTAGCAGCAATAGTTGTGGTAGTAGAATTTTTACAGTGAAACCCTGAATGAAAATAACTGATTTCTATATTTTGTTTAAGTAGACCATCGCAAGAAAGATTGGGAAAATCAATATGAAATTATCACATAACAAATTTTTAAGCCTTATTTGGAATCAGGTAGATGTATTTTGAATTTTTCCATTTATTATTGTAATTATTGTTATAAAAATGAAAATAACATGAAATTGAAATTAATCAAAACCGTTGCTAGTGGAAATTTTTATTAGCCTCTATTTTTCTTTATGAGAAATAGACATAACTGTATGTATTTTAGACATTTTTTTATTAAATAATACAAATATTTATCGTTAAACGTACAAAGTGATGTGTTTTCTATGAATAATTTTCATTATCAAATAGAAATACAAGTTACCGTTCGCGAATCCGGGTTTACCTTATACTGGTCACACTCACGAATTATGGTAGCAAATTAGACTTTATTGGTAGATTTCAGTTTCGTTAAGTAGCATCCCCGCCGGGTGTGTGTGCGGTGTATAAATTGTGTATCTGTAATTTCTGTAATTTTAATTGTAAACAATGCGATTAATTAATTTCTTAAATGTACAAGAATAAAAATTAACTACCATCTTTGCCAATGTTATAATTAGGGCTTTTATACACTTTTTACATTGATGTAAGGTTCTCTTGCTTTGTCTTCGTGTGTGACAATATACTCAAAATGGCGCATCAACTGGCACCGTCTGTAAATTGTTCATTAGACGACATTGACCTCAGTACTTTAAAGGTATTTTGAGTGAATCTCCTTTTAATAAAAGCACTCAGTAAGTGCATGTACTCTGCCCCTAACGATCTGGGGTCATCGCTGGGAGCAATGATCTCACAGGGTGTGAATCATAAAGAAGGTTCAATAATGGGGATTATTATTAGATGTTACCTATAAACTTATCTTACACGGCTACTTTCAGGACCCAGCTGGTATATTTGAACTCATAGAAGTAGTGGGAAATGGAACTTATGGTCAAGTGTACAAGGTACGTGTAAATATATTATATGGATTGTCATATATGTATGCTTATGTCAAAGTTATATTTTTCTAAGAAATAGTAACTTAAGCGTAATAATTAATACTACTAACACTAAAACCATGATATGAGAGTTCGTATATAGTAGATGTCGTAGTGTAGGTGGAAGGCTTATTAATGTCAATGAGTAAAATTAATGCTCATCAGCCTGGCTTCAATAAAGACATTGCCTACTTTATCTGTCAGGTTTTGTTTAATTGACAATTGCCCATCCCAATTGAATACTAATTGTCTACCATTTATGTTAATTAATCCTTTTGGACACAAATGCTTTTAGGCAAATTCTCATTATTTTTGGATAACTCACAAATGTGTTAAGTGAAAGACAATATATAGACAAGATTATGCTTAATTAATTGTGCTATGACTAAATATCAGTTCTGACCTACTTACATGGGAAATATCACATATACAATGGATCATATTATTCTTGTATATATTTTTTTGTTATATTCAAATATTTAGGGTCGGCACACAAAAACAGGCCAGCTTGCAGCTATCAAGGTTATGGATGTCACACGGGATGAAGAAGAAGAGATAAAGCTGGAGATCAATGTCCTTAAAAAATACTCTAACCACCGTAACATAGCTACATATTATGGTGCTTTTATCAAAAAGAGTCCTCCTGGGAAAGATGATCAACTTTGGTTGGTCATGGAATATTGTGGTGCTGGTATGTATTATTTTCAACCAGAAAACAAATTTACAGCTTTCTAATGATTTCGATTTAACAAAATGTAAAGTCCATTTGATGTTGTGTACAAGTAATTTGTTTTCTGGTGTTTATAAAATCAAATACAGAATTGAGACTGACTCAACTGTTTTATATTGAATTGTAGGATCTGTAACAGACTTAGTAAAATCAACCAAAGGTCAGTCACTCAAAGAAGAGTGGATATCATACATTTGTCGGGAAATTCTAAGAGGCCTCAGTTACTTACATTCTAATAAAGTTATCCATCGAGATATTAAGGGACAGAATGTTTTACTTACCGACAATGCCGAAGTAAAGCTTGGTATGTATCAGCTGCTCATACTTTTGAGTATTTTATGAATACATCGCTTAATCTTTTAATTTGTTTTACATTTTAGTTGATTTTGGAGTATCAGCTCAGTTGGACAGGACTATTGGTCGACGAAATACATTTATTGGTACCCCTTATTGGATGGCACCTGAAGTGATTGCATGTGATGAGAATCCAGAAGCAACATATGACAATCGCTCAGACCTTTGGTCATTAGGTATAACTGCCTTAGAGATGGCTGAGAGTCAGCCACCTCTCTGTGATCTGCATCCTATGAGAGCCCTCTTTCTTATTCCAAGGTGAATCAAGCCTAAACTCTTTATGACAAATAATTCGCAAGCGTTTACAGTAACGTGAATAATATTATGAATACAATGTTGTACAACACGATATTAGATCACATACAAAATAATCAGTCTGCTATATGTATTTACAATTGTCATTGTGCTTTTATATTTACTATTATTCTATTTTTGTTTTATCATTATATTACATAGATTGTCTTATTAAAATGTCATAAATCATTTATAGAAATCCTCCTCCACGTTTGAAGTCCAAGAAGTGGGCTAAGAAATTTCATAGTTTCATTGAGACCGTTTTAGTGAAGGACTACCATCAAAGACCTTATACTGAACAACTTCTGAGGCACAATTTCATAAGGTAAAGAAAGTTCAAGTGTTACAAAAATAGCTAGCCTGTATAAGCCATGAAAAATATTTTAACATGTTATGCATGTAACATTCAATTCCTCACAATATTGTGCTTTTACATTTTATGCAGTCTGATTAACTGCAAAATTATTATATGGTGATTATAATTAATTATTTTTTCTTTTCAGAGATCAACCAACAGAACGCCAAGTAAGGATACAACTGAAAGATCATATAGACCGGTGCAAAAAGAGAAAGCAAGACAACTCAGTAAGAGAAGATTATAAGTACTCAGGGTCTGAAGGCGAAGAAGATGACAATGCAGTGGCGGGTGAACCCTCGTCCATTGTGCACAACGCCGCCGCGCACCAGGGCGGCGACACGCTGCGCCGCAACTTCCAGCAGATACAGGAGGGCAGGTCAGTGGCTGCTCGAATTATTCATTAAATCAGATTTTTAATTTGCAGATTTATAAACTTTCGAATTGGTGAAAATCTCATATCAAAAGTTATCTAACTAAGCCCACCTGCTTACTGGCTCTGGCACCGAGCAGCATATTGTATCTCAAACAGAATGGAAAGGTTAACTAAGATTTATAGGAGAGTAAAATATGTTGTGACATACATTCAGATGATAATTTGTACAATTTTTATAATGTAAACTGCACTCTGTGCAGAATTCTACAGGTTATATCGATATACTTATAATACACACCTGACTGCTGGAGTGTTTCATTTAATCTTTGAGAACTAGTAAGGCAAGTAATTCATTGTAGCTGGTTATTATTTTATGTTATAACTTCATTTAAAAGTGTCACACACACAGACAATACAGATAAGATTTTTTCAAATAGATAATAACATATTGTCTTGCAGTGATAGTTGTGATTCATGATAAACATCTCACAGGTGTACAACTAGCGACTGGGTCTTACCATAAAGATAAATTATTTTATAAATCCCCAGGGGTGCCGCCGAAGGTTCTCAGCCGCAACCTCCGCCCAAGCGAAACAGCAAACGCGAGGAACGTGAGGAAATTCCAGGTAATATTGTATTCCAATTTTTGTCATAGAAGTAATTAATTGTATTTTTATTTGTTCAGTTAGCTACGATGTTTGTATTTTGTACAATAGATAAAAATCCCTGTTTTTCGTGAACTTTGCTCCATATATTTGGACTTTAATTCTAAACTTTGTTTACTTTGATGGTGCATAAATTTATTTTGCATGTATTGAAATAAATTCGATGTGAAAGTTGCAGTGTGGCATTGGATAACTTTTACTGTTTTCTTACCAATCTAGAGCCTGGCCCGCCTGCGAGGCCCTCCATTCCGCAAAGACTGATTGTGGTCCCTGACCCACAAGCACAACAGCCTAATAGATATAGGTAAATAATTTTAGATACAAGCTAGTTAACACAGTATAAGTTTTAATAATATATGAAAACGGGATTCTATGATTTTTTGAACTCAAGCTTTAACATTAATGTTAGCCATTAGCTTCATCATCAACAACCTCAAGAAGAATCTCAGTTTTCAACTTTACGGGATAAGAACATTTTAGATACAGGAGTAAAAAATATATATTTATTAAAGAAGAATGATGAACATCTACAATTGTTCATTACATCATCATAATTGTGTTCATCGTTACCACACCCGCAGGCCTCTCCCGCCGACGCCGAAGTCTTCGGGCTCGTCTAACAGCTCGGGTTCCAATAACGGCACGCCCCCGGCCTGCGGCCCCCAGCCACCGCAGCGCGGATCACAACACATTTTCAAACCCATGGTACAATCTCTTCCTATTTAGATTAAAGAGATTAATTAACGTTTTTAATTGTATGTTTTATCAGGAAGTGACTGGATACAATATTTTAATTTTTGACAATAAAATGAGCATTCCGTTTGTTGATAATCTATCAGTACCATAAATGTGTATAAATCAAATCACTAATGTCATTTATACTATACTTCTGCCAAAGTTAAAGATCGATTTGTTTCCTTACATATATATCCCTTACAGATACTGATCCGTAATTTGATATCATAGATATTATAAAAAGCGATCACAATGTTATTCATATGCCTGGATACATTCTTTTGATATCATTTTATGTACCCCAGAATACAGGTACGACTTTTGGTTTTGTTGAAAACTAAAATAATGTTAGGTAATTAATACACACTGCATAGTCGGAGTCATTTTTCAATGTCTAATGTTGCTTTTCTTTATTATTTTATTCTGTCGGTTTTTGTTCGATGTTTTTGTTTATTCGCTTAATTTTTTTATTTCATGTCACGCTGTTTACTTTCTTTGCACATCCGTTTAATACTTCAACCGCAGCTTCCACCGCGAAGGCCAGAGGTGGGTGTTAAGATTGTTGTTTATTACTTTTTTCTGTATCTATCGAAGCTGTGAATGAGGAAAAATGTGAATCGCGTATTTCAGGATTTGGACAAGCTAGCCGCGCAGCTAAACGAGCTCGGCGTCGTGTCGGGCAACGAGCCGCCCAACCGCCCGCCTCGCGCGCCCACCAACGGACAAGGTCTGCGTTCTTTTAAAATAATAGCAATATTATTATTAGTCTTACTTTGTCTCTTTGCACTCATAACGTCTTTTATAGTTTGCCATTAATAAGGATGACTCGTTTATTTAAGGGAGGTAATGAAACCTATTGAAATGGCTTTTACAAATACGATCAGGTCCACCGGTCGAGAGAAATCCGCCTGAACCCACGTTCGATGAGTCCGATAGCGATTCCGACGTCGAGGAAAGCGGCGGGCGCGTGCGTAACGACGGGACTTTACTCGCCAGTGATCCACCGAAGCCACTGTAAGTATGATTAACACATATGTCAATATCATTTATTTTTAGGTATCAGGAACGAATAAAATTACCATAAGGTACAAAGATAAGTAACCGTAGTATATTAGACAACATTAACGAAGTTACCATAAGTAATGTGTTGTTTTTCTGTCCTGTTTTTTTTTTTGCAACTTATAATTACGTTATCCCCGTACCCTCGAACCGTGTCCCGTTTGGTTTCGTTCGCTTGTCAGTCCCGAGTTCTGCTATAGGCCGGGGCTGAGCGCCGTGGCGGAGGACGGCGGCGCGGCGGCGGGCGGCGCGCCCACGCGGCCTCTGCCGCCCACGCCCGACGACGACGACGCGCTCGCCGACCGCACGCTCGTCAAGCGGGTCAGTACTCTTCACTCTCTGCGACTCGTACGACCCGCGTTCCTAATAACTTGTCACGGTTAGCGACAGATCTATTTGATCTGGCTCTGTGCCTGCATGCCCGTTTGCTACTTCTGTAAAATTATACATAAATAGTCCTCATCTCATATAATCTGTGCTAGTTCCCTTGCATTTTCAGCATTTCAGGAACTGACACGTTGATATAAGCGTCTCATTGTTATGTATATATAGAAAACCGGTACTAGATCAAATTGTAATTATCTTATCTGTGAAAAACAGTCTACTTATTAGATAAGATTATTATGAATAAAAACTTGAATAATGGGCTTGAAAGCGGCAGACGGCTCGTTAATAGTTTTATCACGAATAAAATTATAGAATAGAAGATAGTTGGCAATTGTAAAGAATTTTAAAAGTGATATATTTATCACTGTACAATGTACAACAATATATTTTTATATATATTCTTCTGTACATCGGATGACATTCTATGCATATATAGTAAATAACTCCATCTTGAAATAGACTACTAGCAATAACAATACTTGAACGCGTTTCAAGCTAATTGTATACGCCGTTATCAACACCATTATTTGACCGTAACACGTGCCCGCCGATACTCGAACGCTATTGTGTGTTGCCACCCCCCGCTGTCCGTCATACGACCATCAAAGCGTGTGCCTATTCAACGCATGACCGGCGTCTGGTTTAGCATTAACAACATTTCATAGCTGCCTAGCTATAATATTTCAAAATACTTTCGAGATTCTTACACATTGGGTGATAACATTTTTGTGTATTAATAACCACATTACAGATCGATACATGGTTATCATTGCAATCTATTGTAATATGTAATAATGCTTATGTATGTCATTACAATTGCATAGGCGTTAGACAATCTGATACAAAATAATTGTCATAACTTGGATGTCCGTGAAGACGGCACAATGACACAGAAACAAACCAGTTGATCATTTCTGGTTATTGATTGACACATAAACGTGACTCCGGCCGATCGTGTGTTATATATGCTCACGATCTTGTGAAACCGCATTTGAAATAACCAAAACTGTGCATATCGAATTTATTAATTTTCACGCCAAAGTAAGATTAGTGAGCCAGTTACGTTATTTGTTGTTATATATACTGTTCTTATTATTTATTCCTTTTTTATCGGACATGTTTCAAAACATCAGAGGGAGAATTCGGAAAACGAAAAGACAGAAACGGACGTCGACGAAGCCGTATTGCTGAAAGACTGGGACTTCGCCAGGTTTTTCCCCTCGAGAAATAGTGAGAAAAAAGAACAAAGCCGAGATACCAAGAAAGAATCGGAGCCCAAACGTGCGCAATTGCAGCGTCAGTCGAGAATCGAAATGGAAGATGCATGGGCCAAATACAAGGCCGTCGCCACTCCGCCTTCCCGTCACAAGCAAATATTCCATAAACCCTCTGAAAAAAGTACGCAAGATAAACTCGCCGATATTATAAAATACAAAAAGGAACAGGACTCTGAGTTGAACTCTCCGAGCCGTTTCTTTAGAGGATTCCGGCGTGAAAATTCCGATCTCTTTCCGTTACCGAGCACGAGACACTCCGCTATATACTTCCCCAAACACGAAACTCCAGCGGGAGCCGTATCGAAGCAAATGAGATCCAGCGGCATATTCAACAACTCGCGAAAGCAAATCACGAAACCACAAACTTCCGGTGAGCCGATATTGACAGACTTTATAAAAATGAACGACAGCCTAAAGATGTCCTCGCAAAAAGAAGTGACCAGCGAAAAAAAGATTACAGATAGAAGACCGGCTCCGAACAATCCGATAGAGGCGCTGAAAAATGTAGCCGTGCTGATACGACAGGATAGCGAGAACAACGGTTGCAGTCGACAGAGTAGCGTGAACAGTGACTCGCCGGCCACCAGCATCTGTCTAATGAACAGCTCGTCGTTTGAGAAGTCCGATGTATTGGACTTGACGGCGAACACGCTCGAAAACAAAATGAACGTCGACAACGCCGGCGCCGGCGGAAACAATGTCGTTAAACCACGTAGAGAAAAGACTGAATCGGATATAATTTTTCGAAGAAATTCCCATTTAAACCGTCACACAGAGCTTATGTCAAGCGGTGGGCAGGAAGCGGTAATCGCACAGGATCAGGTAATTGCTCACTGCTCGGGATAGTTTGATTAATATATTTACACTTACACATTGGTATGAGGGTTCGTTTACCTAACTTAACTAACCACTGTAATGCAATATCTAAGTATAACTAAAATT
>DWUN01003348.1:0-12184 GCA_018249975.1 Passova gellias
GTGCATGGCAATAGGCTCACCACCTATTCCATTTGGGACTTAAACGTAACTGGTGAAATGTGGGAGTGTACTACACTTCTCTGCCTACCCCTTCGGGGATTACAGGCGTGATGTTACGTTATATTTATTTAACATAATATTCTTCGTGACTTTTTCAAATGTCAATATCCTTTTAAATTTAAAGCATTGAGTTATATATTTAGTTATAATCGTGAAGCTGTTGATTAGTTTATAAAAAGCTCTCTTTACATAGAAGGAATGGACTGCATTGTTTGAAATGAACCATGCATTACAAAAAAACAATAAAGATACTGAACACGACAATAGACAAGTCTCAGAAATAAGCCCCAAAGACTGACCGCTTAGGTGATTAATTTGAAAGAAAGAAAGAAACCACTTATTCTATAAGTTTTTTTTTATAATTTCTTCATGTCCTAATGAGTCCCAGTTGGTTTTTATTAAGAGAATTTCAGCGCAATCTCTTTAATCTCCGTGAAATCTCTCTTATCTCTTTAACCTACGTAGAAAAATTACAGTAAAAGTTGAAAACGTTACACGATATTTTGGTCAACTGGTCGGGACTGTGGAGCGAAAATTATCCAAAAACAAAATCCATTTTATAGGTCAATATTTTAGAAGTGTAGATTTAAAGTTGACCACGTAATACAATTCGCAATAATTTGTCAAAGAACAAAACCTCTAAATCGACTACTGAGGCAATTTCAATTTTCGCAGTTTCACAATTGATATTTCGGTAAAAGTGTAGACAAGAAATTTATCGCACCGATCAGACATTAAATTGTGGTCTACGCCAGCTGCAACCGACTCACGTAGCAGTTACTACTGGCCACAGATATCTTCACGTAACTGCAGGCGGACAGGAGCATATTACGTCATTATGCTTCAGTGTGTGTTGGGTGAGACACGAAACACGAGATACCATCGTCCCAAGCAGAATAACTACATTCAAGTACTGTCCAGCAAAAATAAATCACTCAATCTCCTACATAACATAATTGCCCATAAAATTTTAATCATAAACGAATCATCGTCATTTTGTCGTCATCATCAAATCCTGTCCTTCAAATCACGAACAAATATCTTGGTTGCAATCATTTTATTAAACCCACACACAAAGTTAATATAGAGTTGTAAATAATATATTATCAATACGAAATACAAATAAGCCTTTTACTGTTCAAACAAATCCACATATGCGTGTATATTAGATATGAGTATTGCACGGCGCTCTTAAATTAATAGTGGTATCTATGCGAAGATAACACTGTTGTTATCAATATCAAATTCGCCGCGTATGTTGTTACCAATCGGCAGAGATAATCAGGTTGACCTAATTAGCAGCATGCGTGTAAATGATCCATCTGCCTTGTATGTAAATCGAGCGCTTCTCAATTTAAAACGATTAAGGGCACGAAAACTCGAATTATATAAACATGTTGCTGAAGACAGGGTATATATTTAACTAAATGTTATAAAGATAATACTATTACAAAAAATATTATGCTAAACATAACAAGGTTAGCAAATATCTGTGTCTGTCTCCGATTTAACTAATCTGAACATTGCTGAAATAAGTTTAAAAAATCTTTATATTAGCAAATGTAATTAATTGCCTTTGGTCCTCCGATTTGAGTTGAGTATTATATTTTCAGAGCTGTTGGGTATTGACCTAATTTTTCTCGGGTTAATTAGTGATACGGCTTATCTATATATACTTCCTTGCATATTAGGCTGGGACGAACGTAATAATGTAAAAATAGTCACTAAAGCTCTTATTTATCAAAATTATGTTAATGTTTTTTTCCTTACAGTAACTAACTACGATTTAATAATAATGTTTATCATATTAAATTTTCAATTATGACATCCTTAGCAGCAGCATATATTTCGTTTAACAACGAATGAATGTTTATTCCAACTTTGTAATATGATTAGACCATTACATCACTCCACTGGTGTAGGCGCAGCTTCCCCACTCATACGTCAAAATCGTCATCATACGAACTCGACCAGACGACGTCATTTCACTGGCAATCCCACGTTGGCTCGGCGGTGATTAATACATAGGAGTTAGCCGAAAGTCTCAAATGCTAATTACATCGTATATACATAATATTATACAAAACTTTCAATTGGAACAGAAAATAAGGTGACCAATGAATAGAATTACGATTTAATGTGTGTTAAATAATAGTTTTGTCGTTGCGTTAGGTGTCAACAAATCAATATATACTTACAGAGAAAATAAGCTCTTGAAATAATATGATTAAGCGAACTGTGTCTTTGACAGTTTAAAATACTTATAATCTCCTATTTGATATCATGTAAAATTTATTTATATACATTTGTAGACGAAGGGCGTCAGGTTTGCAAGGACAGAGATATTTGGCACTCGGTGCTTTCAGCCTACCCCGTTAGGGACCTGGCGTGATGTTAAGTATGTATGTATAAAGTTTACTTGTAACTGTGTCATACTTATATAATATGCATGTTTAATTTAATAAATTTTCCTTCCCTAAAACATCAATTATGATATAGAATACTATTCAATTTTCATAAGGCAATTCGATAATAGTTAATTGGTTTACGTGAACATTCGATCAGCGCACAAGTGACGTGGCAGCCACCTCCGATTTCTCGGTAACCAGTGACTAATACTCTGGTTTTGATTCGACATAATCTTTAGATCATACTCAAGTCGGTAAATGTATTATGCGGCGATTGTGGGCAAATTACTTATGCATACATTTTATTTCTCCCCGCTTATGTTTATACGGGTCTGAATCAAAGACAAATTCAACATAAATGTATGCTGTAATACAAGATTAGATAACGAGAAATCTGCTGTGTTGTTAACGCGTTATCAGACCACTATATCAGTTAAGGAAATGTAGAAGTAATATGGCCTCAATGATTAAAGGCGGCGTCCCTGTTCAATAGTTCGTTTCGTACCAAATCCATTTTTATCTTAGTAAATAGTAGAACGAGTACAAACTTGATAATGAAAACCGCTTATTTTGGCGACACGACAGAGAACGTAAACAGAGTCGCGTCGTCAAACGTCCGGACGCAAGGGCATTACTCTCCCGTCGCCGGTACGCGAGATTTACATAAAAACATCACATTTCCACAGATACACACACGCCTTCAGATCCGATAGCGCGATAAACATCTGCGTCATTCCGTATCCGAAGCGAGGAGGATAATAATATTATTGTGTTCTGATCAAAGTTGAAAAACAAATGCATGTACACGTCAAAAATTAATTGAAAATGTTTTGTATCTTTTTAAATGGTCGTGTTTAATTTAATTGTGACCGTTTCTTGTTTTTCTATTGAAATCTTAAGATGATTGCTGTTAATATGTGTAAATATATAAAGCATAACATTTTATTCTACAGTACTGATCTGTTAATTTAGAGTTAAAAAAAGAATTATAATAACTTTTAATTTGCATATTACAAGTTATGATAGTGATATTGTTATACAAATAATAGTGAATTATAATGCAATGCGTTCGCGATTTCACACTAAGACCAACCAAGGTGGAAGTCATTAAGTTTGTTCATCTACAAGACGTTTCGTCATTAGCTTATGTAACAGAATTATATAAGCTCGCTTGTAGTGTACGGTCGTCAGTTAGTCAGTCAGTTAGTATAATATAAATAGTGTGGCGGACTACCGTTAAACTCTTACCTGTATAATTTCATAACAAACTACTTGGACGAAACAAATTGTATTAAATATGTGTATATATACGTGTACTATTCTGGTGATATTATTTAACGAGATATATATCTGAGGCATATTATGATGAAACTGTCAAGCAATAATTTTATCAATGAACGAAGCCTTTCTATCTACACGTAACTAGTAAAACAGTTGACTCATTATGCAAAGAAAAACAAATAAAGATCATTTCGCAGAGTTACCACGTAAAGCAACGCTTAGTCATTTGGCAAAGGAAATCACTCAATATATGATATGATCATTCTTGTAATAATATTCCTGATAGCACAATCGTCTATATACATGTAAACACGATCCGAAATTTTATCCGTCTCAATATTATTTATTTTCCTTATGGTTTACCCCCTGACTTTAAAATCAGGTGAATGAGTCGTGTTTCTTATTAATATTCTCGGGAATTCCTAGCAGTTTTGTGTGAGTGTTTCATCATACATTAGCTGTGTTATAGCAGGCATTCCGCTTGTATATCTATGCTGTAAAAAAGTACTGCCATATGTATTGTATGAAGTGCATCTAATATTTAATAATTATTATTACCACTTATATTTTATCATACATACTCACCCTCGGCGCAAAGTTATTAACCGCGTGAATCGTAGTGAAATCTGGCTTAGTGAAAGTGTATATCGCAACGTGTAGGCAGATACGCATAGAGTCAGGTGCGAGCTCGAGTGATAGAGTCGGTTAATAACTGTACGTTGTGTTTTAAATATAATAATATTAATGATGCAGCAATAAGAATGTGTTTTATAATGGTCTACTTCTTAGAATTTGTAACTGCAAGTAATAATGGCCATTTATATGATGCCTACATATATCATGTACGATCGGGGAAAGAAAACGCACGTATTAGGAAAAAAAAATATTACGTTTATTGCAACATCGCAATTCGAAGGCACATACACGTACCGTACGCGCACTCCGACAACGTAACATAAAGTCACATGAATAGTCCATAAACACTGATCATTTTCAAAAGTTCATATTCATTGAACAATCGTCTGTATTATCACTCATAATTTAGGCGGCACCAATTAATGGGTCGTATGGTTGCAGAATAGGTAGCTGATTGGACACGCGGGCCCGACTCGCACGCTCTTCATGTACCTTGAGGAGCACGAGATCCATGGCGGCGCGGGCATCCTCCAGGGGCGAGTGGCCGGAATTGCCCCGCTGCACGCTACGGCCCAGCAACTCCGCCGACAAAGCACGCAGCGACCGCCTAAGCGGGAAACCACGCGAGTGAGGATATAACGCGCAAGTGTCCACCACTGCACCGTGTAACAGTTTTAAAGCTCGGAGGTCATTATCCAGTGCGTGACCGATTAGGATCGTATCGCTTCCAACGAATCCTAAAATATCATTTTGTACATCTCGTAGCGTCTTAGTCGCGCGCGCCAGGTCGCGCGGCCTGATGCCTGAGAAACGTGTGTTGTGGTCGACGACAGGTGAACTAGGTTTCACTAGCGATTTGTAGACGAGCCGGCCATCCGTCGCTATGACTGCGATACTCGCTAGCTCTAATCCTGCCGTTGTGTAGCACATCTCGGCGTCGATCGCATAGACGCCCCCGCGAGGCGATCTAGCTCGTACGTAGCCCTCGAGTGGGCCATTCATTCCGGGTCGAGTGCCACTCCAAACGTGGAAACGCGCCGTGCTGCAACCTTTTGAACCGTGCGGCGCATTGCAACAGGTATGCCGCGAATCTCCACTTATCCGACCCCAATGATACACACAACTTTCTTCAACCACATATTCGCCTTCGCGAGTCATTCTAAACATTTTATCACATCGTACACACAAATGTTCCACTGCATCCGCTTCTTCGTCACTGTCGGAGCGAGGAGTGGAGCCCCACGAACCTCGCCCGCTGTCACTTTGAGACAAACCTGGTACAAACTCCGGCGCGTTTACATCGAACGAGGTAAACTGTGAGGGTCTCGGTCGAGGCGGCGGGTTTATATAGACAACCGCTTTACTCGAGTTGGGCTCTATCTCGAGCGGATAGCCCAGAGCCCACATACGCTTCGGAGACAGAAGATGGGGACGCAGAGCTTCTACTAGTTCTTCGGTTGAGATTCTCTGCGGCGTCGACGGCGTCGGCGGCGCGGACGGGGGGCGGCGTCGATCACGCGGCCTGCGCCGACGTGCTGCGGGGCTGGCAGTGTCCACCGTCGCGATGGTCTCTTGGTAAAACCAATCGTGCCAATGAGTACAAAAATGCATTTTTCTTGATCAGCTTGTATACACATAGAGTCGAGAGAGCGAGCGCGGAGCTGGAATCGGCAAATACGTGCAATCGCGCGCGCGGGCGCTGTACTAATGGCGCGCTGGTGGGGCAACCCACGCTTTATACGTCACGTAGGTAGCGCCGGCTCGTTAACGGGACATTACAATCGACCGGCCTATTCTCATTTTTGTAAAAACATAATATTACTTATTTCTAAGCGAAATATCTATAATATACTGATTAATAGAGATTCAAAACTGTATGTCTAGGACAAAGAATGAACTTTATAAAGAAACACTGTTGACCCGTTTTGTTTACACGAATCAGCTGATTTGTTTGTGTGTTACGAACCTAGTTCAACATCCGACGATATGCTGTTTACTACTGACATTCTTTATACATATTTTATAGCAGTTTAAGACTTCTTTGAGCGTACGGATTTAATATAAATATGAGAATTCTGCAATAATTAATCTAGTAGTGTACTGATAACACATTATACAAATACAAAATAACAGTATAAATCTGGGTCGTCGTAGCTAATAAAAATTATATTATCGCGTAAATTTTTAAATATCCAACAGTCATAAATAGCACATTAGCTATAATTAACTAAGTGGTTATTACTAAATGGCAACTATTATGAGTTACAGTCAATAACACTATTAGAAGTTTAAATTTTATAACAATTGTTTAATCCCATAGAGTATAATTCGAAAGTAGATGAATATGAAATATTTTCGCATGCGCCGATTGGTGGAAGTCTGAGAGAGGTCAAAGGACGGCCGTAGCCCTGAGCTATTTGAAGCGCAGATTCATACAAGTCCATCGATTTTTATGTTATTTGCCGATAGTTAGCAGAGATGCAGGCTTAATTCTACGATGATATAAATGAACAACCGCGTGTTAAACCTTTCAGGAACAAAGGATCTTATCGGATTGCAAAACGAGACACCGAGCACGTACGTGACGTGCTCCCAGTCCAATAAGAGAACGAGTTTCTTCCTAATATTGTGACATTGGCACCTTTGCGAATATTAACCACGGATCGTAATCGCCACGGCTGACTTACAACTTTCCATTTGACAAATAGAGAACATATCAATATTTTTTAAGAGTTCGTGCATTGAGAAGAGTTTGTGCACAAATAGCAATAAAGGCATAAAAAAGGAAGGAATATGTTTAAACACACAGAAGCAAAAACCCTTTAAAAAGAAAATAGCCATGAAGACAAATAAAAATGGTCTCAAAGCACAAACTACTAGAAGACATATTTAAAGTTTTAACTTTATAACGATTTAAATGTAGATATATAATACAATAACATTACAATTTTAGGATAGAGATATTTTGAATTCTTGTTGTTTATTAGTTAAAATTCTGTGTTAAACTTCCTTTAAGCAGAACGAAATAGGTCATCGTATAACAACATTGAATAATCGGGAACAAACATAGCCCTATCGCGTGTGCGTCCGTCCAAAGATACCGTGAACAAGAATGGCCCCGTGTACAATGTACCTACTAGCCGAGCGTATGACTGAAGTGGTCAGTACGAAGCGAGCGTGTGTGCTTTGTTTGTATACAGAAGCGCGTGTGGGCGCGCCGAGGCGGCTGGTCGCTGACACCGTCGGTGATAACCTTCAAATCGATGTCAAAGCGAACGGTACCCTACCGGCTCGGATGGGAAGCCAACGCATCTTGCCAAGTACGACGAGCCAGCTACGCGACATCAATTTTTTACGACACCTTGTTATGTGCAAGTTAACTCGACGTTTCGGTGCATGTATAGGTTATATATACATTTTTACGCAAATGTTAAAACTTAACTGTACTTATTTAAAAGCTTATTTAAAAAAAATATATTATAAAACGGCCATATAACCATTATATGCGATAAATTTATACGTATTTTAAAATACATAAAAATTAAAGAGTTCGCTTTCACTTCGATGGTGACGTAACGCATCCTGATGTTTATGAGCGTTGCGAAACGATTCAGATGCAAAAGAAAATGTGAGCCGCTTTCGTTTGTAGTATTCGTTCAAGAACGGGATCGGTTTTATTTATTTTTCTGTTCACCTTTATCTATTTTTCTTGTTAATGGACAGTTCCACTGTGCACTTTTAAGAGGTCACCATTGTAACAAGAGTGCTTGAAAACGTGCAAGACCCGGAAAATAAAATGGGAATATGACAAGTTAATTGGTATGCAAAATTAAAGGGCTCTTTAACCCGAATTTTTTTTGATAATCAATCAATTACGATGTAACGGTATGAGTAATTGTTATTGCTGCGTGTAATCTGAGCAGAGGAGTCATAATTTAATGCTTACTGTAAAATAGATCAGGCGCTTTCCTCGCATGGGTGAATCATATGTAACACACACTGAATAATGAATCAGTTCTTTGTTATTGAACAAGAAGCAAAGGTTTGTTTTTCTCTCTCTCTCTACATCTATAGAATAAAATAAAACGCCTACTTTTTATGTTCCACACTCAATCGCGGTCAGTGGGCCATGGCTGACATTACCGGAACTTTACTCGGCATTAGTAAAGAATACGCTAACGTTAATTTTAAATGTTTCTTGTGTTCTTTTGCAGCATTAAGCGAATATTTGGGGACCTAAGACCCGTTTAACGCTATCTATTTATAGGGTATTTTTTGATATTTTGCATAACTTCCCACGTACAAATAGAAGTGAAATGTATCTATCTCTACAAAATAAACACATCTAACATAAACACATTTAAACGTAAGAATACAGCAATCAAATGATATGAAAGATACGATGAGTAAAGAATTTTTTTTTCAGTATGGAACTGACGAACAACCTAAAACATAAAATAATCTTCAGAAATAGCATCGGACTTTAAAAGATCTCAACTACTAAAATTGTTCGATCCTCCTTACTACTGTTACATTGCTCGTTAAATATTGACCAAAAAAAAAAAAGAAACTACCCAATGCTCAAAACAATGTCTCAGTCTGTATCTAACCGTGCCTAAGTATAGGACGCGTAACAAAAGGGAAACTTGGTACCATTCATAACAAACATGACGTTCTGTTTCGGTGAAAGTTGAACATCATTGGCGGAGGCGGCGGTAGCCACAATCACGATTCGCGACTTTAGTGTGTCAAGGAACAGAACACGACGACTAGCGATCGAGTCCACCACTCGGAGAGAAGTAACGATGTTCCTCTTTACTGCTAAAAGATAATGATAATGAAAAATCTACCAATAACACCATTGAAATCTAATGAACTCTATGCGACTTAATGGCTTTTAAATTAAATATAATATAACATTTTCAAAAGCTGGCTCGGAATTGTGATACGATTAGATATTTACTATTACAAAATATGATATTGAATTACAATTATGAATATGTGTGTGATGTACATAGGAAAGTAATTCGCTACAAATTTAGACAATAATATGGATGGATCTATAAATTTCGGTATCAATATGTATATTAGACATAAAACGTCGGCATATACGAGTATATACGAAACGTCGACTAAAACGCCGGATAGTTAAAATTACTAGACTGGGGAACCGGTCGCTAAAATATTTACGATACCGCCGACGTACCATGCGGCCGTTTCCTAAATATCATTAAATATTGGCAGGTCTTTAAATAGCGTTCTATTGAAGTCGAATGGAGTTCATAACAAACCGGAAAAATACAGTTTTCGGGGCACGTCCGCACGACTTCGGCAGTCTACACGCACGAACATTGCCTTATACGAGACTCGAATACATTACACAGTAGGTACTGTATGATCTTTGTCAACCTCGTACAATACAATGTTGAGATTTTGCATGTTGTAAGTTTATGCAACGTCTGCCCATTAACTGCAGGGACTACTTTCAACGTATGATGATGGTACATATAATATCTTCTGATTTTCCCTTGATCTGAGCCTTGATTATGAGGAGCAAAAGCCCACAAAAATCAATAATAATAGTCAAATGAAATTTTACTTAGAATTACTGCTCATTTTAAACCTAAAGTTAAAACTTCATCGAGCGAATGCGATGGTACAAGGGAAAGCCGAAACGGATTCGCATTATAGAGGGAATCTTGCGGTTTTTTTTTCTGGTCCCGGCTGAAATTCGCAGATCTTGGAGTAATACTGTAAACATTGGGTATAATCATATGTGTACTTAAGAAACCAGTTAATTTTTCGATCAGCTTCAGTAACAGATGACGCAATGGCTAGCAAATGTACGTATATTAAAACAAAACAAAAAAAAAATCTGTACCCAATAAGTGATCGTAGCCATTCGTTATTTATGTTAATTGAACATCACGAGTCCAGACGGCTGCGGCCTATATCCAGTTGCTTGATTAAACATTTCGACGTCACTCCGAATGTTGACCGCTTATCAACACACTAGTGCGCAGTAAGTAGTCCCGAGAACATAAACGTTTACGTCAAGGTATCTATAATTAGTTAAAGACAAAAACAAAAACATCGCCTATGATTAATAAATACGCCTTTAACGCAAACATCTGCACGGAAACGCGTCAAAATCATCAGAAAACAGAAACAATCACGTACCTACCCATAAAGCGAATTGTTATTTTTATATAGACAAGGAATTTTGTCAAACTAAATGATATCAACGCTTTGATAGTTTATACATTCCACGTTAATGAAATGATATTTTTAGCAATGACCAGCATTTCAAGGTAGAGAGAGGCCAACAATCGACGCTGCGTTGGTAGATTATCTAAATGTATACGGAATACCCATTCGAGCCGGCAAAGCGCCAATCTGCACCGTCACTTAGCTTACGTCAACTGCATATGAAGACCGTCGTAGAATACGTTTTAAAGACCAACACACCTACAGTACTGTAGTTGCGGCTACAATAAGCTTTGAGTTCTGAGAAAGGCGCTGGAATGGAAAAGCATTGTTTCTGCCAAAAAAATATCTGATTAGAAACTCGTACTCGGAAGACACGCGATAAAAGTAAAATCTACGAATCGTTATTCTTAAAACTCGAATCATTCAACGATTCCTTCTTGGACCGGTCGGAGCGATCGTATTAGTTATTTATTGTCAACATTACGGTACCTGCGGCGTGTGTTTCTGCGGTCACTGATATTGTATTAGAGCCGCTTGAATCGAAGAAGGCATCGAGGACTACGGTCAACGGCCTTGTTAGTTAATGGCTGACGTTGTTGTCTATCTATGTAAATTAACGCACACTAATTCACGGAAAAGTACAATGTCGTCGTCCAGACGGCTATTATAGGACATCGACGCGAATTCAGACGGGTAATGAGAAAACTAATTACATTTCTTTGAATAACAATTACACAGAACAGATTATGGAATAACGTACTGTTTGACTGGCCTCTTGGTATAGTGGCAAACCTGACTACTAAGCCAGAGGTCGTGAGTTCTATTGCCGCGGGTCAACCATATGTGGGATGAGCACATTTGTTTGTTTGCTTGGTGTAATAAAAAATTGTATATAAGTACTATATAGTATACCGTCCGATTACCATAACACAAGCATTACATTGCCTAATTTCGAATTATATAACCGTGTGTGGAATTGTCTCAGATATTATTATTATTCTTTTATAAATATAATACTGCTTTCAAATCATCCCTAGATTACGTCACGGCCGTCAAGTAAAGTATAAAAATATTCGCGTAATCATTATTAAAAAAAAACTTGAGAGCCAACGTATTTTTTATTTTTAATCTGTCACACTCGTTCTGACACTGAAGACAGCTCCACGCATTGTCATTTATATTTCGGTGTATGATATTAACTTTTGACATTCCTATGATAACATCGCTTACATTACGCTTATTTTCATGAGAATAAGTAGCATATGAATAGGTGGGCAACGTCAAGTCATTGTTGCTCAACCAGTTAAACGGTTGGTTTCTAAACGGAAACTGTTGCGGTGGATTTGTGCGAATGCGAACATTGGGCAATCAGTCGTTTATGTAACACTGAAGGTCTTATATCAAAACGCCAGCAGTATGGGTTTAGCGTGACACTAATCGACTGTTTTTATACAATTATAACAAGAGTCTCCGAAACAGGCGTGTATGCATGAAGAGGGCGATGAATTTAGACGAAGCGCGTCAGGTTTGCAAGGACAGAGATATTTGGCACTCGGTGCTTTCTGCCTACCCCGTTAGGTAACCTGGTG
>DWUN01003349.1:0-12182 GCA_018249975.1 Passova gellias
CGTTGCCGTCACCGACAAATCAGAACACAACACAACATAACATAACGCAAGATTATATTTTAAATGGGTTATAACAGGTATAGAAGCGCAGACGCCATTACATTTTTCTCTCTACTAGTGATGTCCCTTTTATCTAGGGATGTGCCAATGTGGCACGCTACAGTATGGATCATAATTCTGAGTTTGGTTTACAGCTTCATGCACGGGGTGATGCACAATATTCCTTACAAATTTCGCATTCATATTTTGACCGCTTTTCCTGTTTTCTTGTGCTACAAAACCTGCATCGTTTGTAAGTTGACAATAACAAAAAATGAAATCGTTTTTGACCCAATTTTATTTCGTACGCAACGCCAAAAACCCCTCCTTTTTTGTTTTTGTATATTAACGGATGTTGTTTCTTGTTTGAAAGATCGCTGATTTCAAACTTCTGGCTAATCGTAATCTGTAATCGCGATGTATGTTCTTACGATTTTTTTGGCGTTACTTATG
The DNA here is from genome assembly GCA_018249975.1 of Passova gellias. Taxonomy (NCBI): domain Eukaryota; kingdom Metazoa; phylum Arthropoda; class Insecta; order Lepidoptera; family Hesperiidae; genus Passova; species Passova gellias. The sequence continues at coordinate 493 of DWUN01003349.1, forward strand.
TGTGTATGTATATTTGTGGTTGCATGTAGGTAATGAAACGACTGGCTCACAGGGATGCGCGAGTGAGACTGGTTTATTGACATGACGTTGTGCATACGGCACAATTTTGATTTTTGTGTGTGTAAAAAAAGTAAGCCTTTATAGTGGCACTCTCAAACAAGAACCAAATTATCCGAAACCAGGACTTTTTTGACCTGCGGCCAATAGAGTACGAACTTCGATAGTGATCGAAGTGGTCAACGCCACCCATACTCCTCGTGTATTCTGCGATTGCAGAGGAACAATACATGTCTTTCTTTTGCCTGTTCTTTTGAGTTCTCTGGATCACCTTCCCCTTAATTGGGTCAACTGCAGTTGTTAGGACAAAAGCTTCTTTAGCGTCATGCCAGCTGATCACCGCACAAGGGTGGCAGAAACGGTGTGTAAACTCTCCAGGATCCAATTTATTTCCTTTGGCTAGTCTTCGTTCCTCGGGTGTTTTAGGTTTTGGTGGATACAGCTCTTTCGGAAGACCTTTGCGATTCATTCGCACTGTCCCTGTTGCCAAAATACCTCTATGATAAAGAGCTTCCATGAGAGCCAAGGAGGAGAAAAAGTTGTCAAAAACCAAATGAGTGTTACGTGGTAAATGCTCTGCAAGTTTCATTACAACTCTGTAACCTAATCCTTCCTCATTGTGTCCTTGGTCTTTGCCTGTATAAATATCGCACTGATACATATATCTAGTTTTGGAATCGCAACGGCACCATGCCTTGAACCCTCTTTTGATGGGCTTGCCCGGCATATGCTGTTTTTTATAGTCGCGCCCTTTGAATTTAATCATACTCTCATCCACTGATTGGGATTCCGAGTTAGTGGCATTCTCTTGAAAAGTTCTGTTGAGATAATCTAGCAGCATTTTCTTACCTTCTAAAGTGTTTTTGCAGTTATTACACGAGAAGTGAGGTGCCCAAATTTTATCTTGACTTCGTACGGGCAACTTAAAATAAGCTTCCTAGGCTTCACAAAGTGTCTTATTTGCCAATAAACTAAATTTTTTGGCTCTCATTTTAATGTATTCACCGCAAACATAGCAAAACGGGTCCACGTCGTTTTTACACTTTTTCGGTGACATTTTCAGGCCTCGCGACACGTTAAATTCGCTGATAAAAAAATCATTGAAAGAATGGCCGTAAAAGTGACATTTGACAATGACGGTGACAATTATTTTTTATGGCTCTGTGGAATATTGTTATTTAGTGGTTTTTCATAGTTTGTGGTAGATACTTTGCCATAACCTGGTAACAACATCTTAAAACCTGGGAGACGCTCAACCACAGCCTGGTTAAGGATTAAAGATGATAAAATCGATTTTAGTACTTTATTTAAAAAAAAACTACAACTCCTTCTTCCGCAAAGAACATTTTAATCAAATTGAGAAAATTAAGTCTGAAGGAGGCAAGTTACGAAAAAAACGTAAGATGATTATTCTTCTTGAAGAATGGACTGATAATAATATCGATAATTTGTTAAAATACCAAATTAGGTACATTACAAACATTATTCATGTAAGTTTAAATTAGACTGGTTCATAACTGGTGCAATATTCATGGACCCTAAAGCGACAATTTATACATTGAATCCAGTCTTCTTTCGTTATTGTAGTGAAATAATTTTCTCCGCATCCTACACAATTATTAGCTTCTTGTTTATCGGCACATGACATGGATCGTCATCACTTTCTAACGTTACATTAATATCGTCCTCAGAACTAGTCTCGTAATTTACTTTCCTACAAAATTGCTTTTTAACAGTCTTTCCTTATTTCTTTACTTCAGTTTTCCTTTTTTTTACGGTTGACTTTTCTAATTCCTGTTTCTCTGGTGTATCCGTTAACACCCTAGTCTTACCCTTTCTGATGCGAGAGTTTGTTTTCCTTGGCGGAGCTTTTGGGTAAGGTCGAACGGCTTCTGGTAACAATGGAGTATCTCTTTTAGCACATTCTTTTGTACCTACGGATGTAGATGGTACTGGAGATTCCGTGATAACTGGATTACCTTCTATTTGCTGTTGAAAATTGGGCGGATTTGATGGACCAGGTAAAGCTAAATTTCCTTGAAAATCAGTGGTCACCACATTTGTCGCATCTGAAACAGTTCCCTTATCCAACAGAGATCTATCGGTGACAAAAGAGCTCATAAACTCATTTTCACTAGAAATACTATGATTAAATGTCCATATTCCCGTCACTTTAAAACCATTTTGTATGTTAGGTGTAAACGCCATAGGAAAAGTAGTTCCAAAACACTCCGCGATATTATAAATAGTCAGTGGCGTTCCTGGATGATGCAAAAGCCAATCATTGTAAGCTTTCCTGTAGTATTTCTTTAGTGGGCCAAAAACGTAGTGGTCTAAGGGCTGTAGCTTGTGGCTTATATGAGGAGGGAATGTAAACATGACTACGCCGTTTTCTTTAGCCAAATTTATAATTTTAATAGGCAAGTGACTCTCGTGATTCTCCATGATTAGGAGCACCTTGTTTTCCACACTGTCGGACATGTTTTATGGAATGGTTTAAAAATAGTTCAAACTTTTCAGCGTTGGACCACCCATTGGGAGTAGAAAGACCCAATGTTTCTGGGGGTGCGTCATTAACCCTTAATCAAACAAACTTTATTTTTCGAGTAAATTGAAATCTGGTCACGGCTTTTAGGTAAGTGGGTGCCGTAGATTTCGAAAAACAACTCCTTTTTTCTATAAAAAGGGGGGAAATGGGGGTTTTGCAGTGGGAAATTATTTCCCAGTATCCGGTATTTCAAAGCAAAATATAATTAAGTGGGAAATTATTTCCCATTATCTGGAATAGCTCTCAACTTTTGATATATTTTTACTACAAGTTCTATACATGTAAGTTGCTCCTACTTTACTTGTGTCTTTTTTGTCTTATATAATAAAATTTAAAAAAATACTGTAATATGAGTGAATAAAGTTATAAAATGAAACAACAACGTTAGGAATGACATATAGTTTTAATATAAACTGAAACTTAATTACTAAGAAAAATAATATTATTGAGGTGGAACAGTGTGAAAGGTTTTGAAGCAATTTTTAGCACACAAAGCTACTCCACAGGCGGAACATTGTATTTTTGTTCTCTGTTCTTTCTGTTTGGTACTGCAAAAGCGACACCTTTTGTAAGTATTAGTCTCTTCTGGCAAGTGTATGCCCACATTCAATAAACGAATTTCGTCTGGCACGCCAAACCTACCCCCTTTCTTATCTTTTTTAAAAAGTACACCTGTTTGTGCTTTACCTTTCCGTGTTGTGTGATTATCTATTAGGGCACGTGCTAAGCGTAACCTAAATTCTCGGTGTCCGTGAAGGGTCGCAACATGTGTATAGTTGTAGGTAATATATGCATTTATTATGGATGCATCGAACAAAGAAAAGAAAAGTCTCATCCAGTATTTTCGTGATTTACGGCTTATTGGATACGATGATCTAAAATGATCGAATAGATCAACTCCACCCATGCTAAGTGTATACGAAGCAATTGCTTTCGGGCAAAGAATGTCTGCTCTAGAACCATCCTTTTGGGTCCTCTTTACAAGCATTGTATCTAGTGGCTGATGGGCTGTCGTAAGTATAGCGACTTCTTTCGTATCAAGCCATTTAATGGCTGTGATTGGCTCTGCAGTAACAGCTGCAAACTGATGTTTTTCCAAGCGCAATGGTTTTGGTTGCTTTTTCTTTATTATATCAGGTAGATCTTTTCTATTGCATCTGACTGTCCCTACTGCATAAATCTTTTTATCATAAAGATCTTCCATAAGATTACAACTTGTAAAAAAGTTATCAAATGCGACTAAAGTATTTTTTGGTACACTACTGCAGAGTTTCATGACAACATTGTATCCTAATCCTTCATTTTCCGTGCTTTCGCCTTTTCCAGTATAAACTTCAAATTGGTACAAGTACCCGGTTTTTGCATCGCACCTTGCCCAGACTTTAAATCCTCTCTTGATGGGCTTTTTCGGCATATATTGCTTTAACGACCTTCGACCTTTAAACTTCACCATACATTCATCAATTGATTGTACTTCAGAATTAAATGCTTCTCTCTGATAAACCTTGTTCAGTTCTGTGAGGAGGGGTCTCAGTTTATATAATTTGTCGTATTCAGAAAAGCCTCTTGGTGGTTCCATTTCATTATCATTTAAGTGGAGATTTTCCGTAATTTTTTTAAATCTTGTGATTGGGAAAAACCTGGGCAATTTCCTTGTTGTAATAAAAAGGATCTGAAGACCAGTACAGTTCCATGTCCGGCAGAGGATTTAAGCCCATGAGGATTAAAACTCCTAGATACGCCTTAATATCTTGTGAGTTACTGGTTGCCAATTGTTGCTATTTTTCTGATATGCGTATCTATTTGTTTGTTCCACAATTATAACAATCAGTTCATCAGGAAAAAGCCGTTCAAAAATACTTAGTGGTGAAGTTTTGTGCGTGTCATTCGCCTTGGGTTTAAAACGTTTTTCAAAAACGGGAATATCATGGGTTTCGGATTTTGTCTCCCAAACTCTTGGCTTAGAACGATCTCTGCGTATTTCGTTGTTAGTTTCAGTCTGTTCATCATCTGCCAAAAACTCTTCCATGGGAACGTCAATGACATTTATTAAGTCTTGCTGAACTTCAAATGCGTGAATGTCTTGAAGTTGTATATTACATTCGTCATTTTCTGTATCTAAGTAAGTTAGCAAAGGACTGTCTGTTGTTGGTGAGTTTGTGATATGAGATGTTTCTCCTAAGGCTGTCAGTAAGGCATCCGTTGAAATCTGTTGGGCTTGTATAGTAGGCGTTTCTTGTTTATCTTCATTCGATTCGAAGCCGAAGATATATTCAAGACGTTGTTCAATTAGGTTATCGTCAAGCTGATTGAGGTAAGTATCGGATGGAGAATGAATGCTATTGACATAGCATGAGTCATCTTCAGAATCTGAGGCTGATAAATCAGACAAGTTGTCTAAATTTTGCACCACCTCCTCCAATTTTTTCTTTGGTAGAACTTTTTGTAACTTTTTAGCGTCCATATTTAAATAGCTAAAACAAATAAAAGGAAGTCTAAACTAACTTGGTAGTCTGAGCAGTACAAATAGTTCTAAAATATAATAGTTATAAAAATCAAGTGAGAAATCACACAAACGCAGTCATAACTCTCGAGAAAGCTCCATATATGAGTTACTCGCTGACAATTTTGTGTAAGTTAGATAAAATTATAAGTAACTATACCTGTTTAGTTATACCTATAACTATACCTGTTTACTTTATACCCTTAATCGGATGCGAGCTCGTAAGTTAATCATAAATGAGTTTACTGTTAATTCTCAACAATTATACAAATAAGAAGTTCTCATATGTATATATATAATCAGGTGGACTTTTTTTAGGTGGACAATATGTTGCCATTGAACGGTTAAAGAAAATAAACATTAAAATTTGTTAAAATAGTTTTATTATAGTATAAAATGAAAAATAACAGTAAAAATAAAAAAAAAATATTTTAGTGTACATTTTCAGCTAAGTCAAGTTTTCGAAAACAGCCTTTTACACATAACGCGACCCCACAATATACACATTGTAACAGATTTTTGTCCTTGACCTTGTTGTGATGACAACAGACTTTCGATGAGGAGGCGGTTCGCTTCCGCCTGGCTTCTCGCGAACATGGTTACGTGGTTCGAAAGTTGTTCTTCCGACATAGTCGTTCCTCCAGGTGCTCCTGTATCTTCAGTGCTCTCACCCTCGCTCCTCCTGCGCTAATGTCGCGACGTAGTGTTAGAGAGCGTAGGTATATAGCACGGCTCGAGAAGTCGGGTAGCATTTTAGAGACCGTAGTACACTATTATTACACACAAAGAATTAGCCACATGCCACTAGTTGGACGCCAATTGTAACAGATTTTTGTCTGTTTACATGAATTTGTTGTAGATTCACTGTGGCGAAAAGCGTGCATTTGCGTAATCCGAACTGCCCGATACGGCCCCTAAGGGCCGACGACGCGGGGCACTGGCTGTCGCCTGTCGGCGTTTTCAAAGAAGCCGCGCCGCTGCGGCTTGTACAGCGCGCTCGGGCAATTTTGACGTTATAACATTTTATATTTGATCGTTTGTTCTTTTTTTTTGGTAGAACAAAATTTACACCGTGTGTAGGTAGGTGCCTTGTGGCTCTGGGAAACGGATACCTACACTTTGGAGGCGAACTTCATCCGGGACTCCAAAATCCCCGCCTTTCTTATGTTTAAAAATAATTTGCCGCTACTTTTTGCTAGTAGTCTCCAATTAGCGATCTAGCAAGCCGTAATCGGATTTCTTTTTTTTTAGTTTTGTTAATATATTTTGCAATAAAATTAAATATAACAGCAAGAATATAAAAATAATAATAATAATAATAATAATAATAATAAAATTACACGGCAGACATTTACAGGACTTGGAACAACCTCATATAAATACAATATCGTCAAACCAGTGGCTAAAACTAGGTTCCTTGTTTCCCGAAACCGAAGGATTCATAATGACCGAAGACCAATTATTGCCATGAATAATTAGAGCAGTATCATCTGCGTATGTAAAAATTGAACAATTTACAAGAGGTAGTTTGCAAAGATTGTTGATGTAGACTAAAAACAAGGTGTTGGTCCTAAAATTGAACCTTGTGGGACACCGTAATGCATAGATATACTGTCACTACACAAGTCATTTATTTTAACGCATTGCGTGCGATCACTAAGATAGTCTTGGAAGAGTTTGAGACTGTGCCCACGGACGCCATTAGCTTCTAATTTAGAGAGAAGATGAGGAACTGATACAGTGTCAAAGGCCTTTGATAGGTCTAGGAAAATACCTAGACATGTCTTTTTATTATTCAGTTTTTCAACAACATGATCGATGAGCGTAGCAACGGCGTTTTCGGTAGATTTACCAGATCTAAAGCCATATTGATTGGTAGCTAAAATGATGAAGGTTTCTAAGAACCGGACTAATCGATTATTGAGAAGTTTTCCAGAATTTTAGAGATGGCAGGTAGTATCGATATTGGTCTATAATTTGTAATACTATGTCGGTCGCGATTTTTAAAATCTGGATGTACAATGGCCTTTTTGAATACCTTAGGGAAGCAAGCAGTAGATAAAGAGATATTGCAGATATGTGTAACAATCGGGACTAGAAAAGATTGACATGTTTTTAATAATTTGGAGGAGATACCATCCCAATCCACGGCGACGCCTGATCGCAGGTTGGCAATAAATCCCCGAACTTCTGTTTCATCGGTTGGTAATAAGACTAAGGAGTTACTTAGTTGATTGACGTGAGATCTTTCATTAGAGCAAGAATTAGAAGTAAAATTTTCAGCTAAGGTTTTGCCAATATTTCCGAAAAAGTTATTGACATAATTTATGGAGGAGGTTTTATCAGAAGTAATAACTAAGTAGTTCCGTTCCTGGATTGTGATTGTGATTTGCGTTAGTTTCACTTTTTATTGTTTATCAGGTAGCATTCTTTATGGGAAGAATCGCGTCGGGTGTGTTTATTAAGGTGTTGTTGTTTACTGCTCTAGAAGATGTGTTCGCAATAAACAAAGTGAAGTGCAGCGTGTGCGGTTATATCAACCATACGGCTAACCAGTGTCGTTTCAGAAATTACAAGTGCAAAAAGTGTAATCGTAAAGGGCATTTGCGTAAAATGTGCCGTAACGAAAATAGCGACAATTACGTGGAGGACGTAGATGCAGGAGACGACAGTAAGTTAGTCTATGTTCATAATATTCGCTGTGAGCAGGCAAAACGGATGATGGAGCGCATTTGTGTGGGTGGTATATTTTTGGAGTTTCAAATAGATAGTGGTTCAGCGGTTAGTCTTATTTGTAAAAATATTTACGACCAATTTTTTAGTAAAATACCATTATCACCTGCTAATAAAATTTTGATGAGCTATACGGGAGATAAAATTACTGTTTGCGGTGTACTGGAAATATCTATTTCGTATAATGGTAAAACACGAACCATTCAATTATTCGTAGTTGCTAACAGGGGTTGTTCACTTTTGGGTCGCGATTATATATACAAATTTAATTTGCAGCTGTCATCTGTAAACTCAGTATATATTAACGATAATGCAATAGTAAACGAATTAGTTTATAAGTTCCCAAGCGTGTTTTCGGGCAAACTGGGCAAGTTTAATAAATATTCGGTGGAACTCGTTTGCAAGCCTAATTCTAAACCAATCTATTTTAAAGCTAGATGTGTCCCATTCGCCTTGCGGGAGAAAATCGACAAAGAATTAGACCGACTAGTTGACTTAGGTATTTTAAAGCCTGTCGAACATTCGGAGTATGCTTCACCAATTGTACCGGTTTTAAAAAAAGACGGGGGTCTAAGATTGTGTGCCGATTACTCCGTAACTATTAATAAACAGCTCATCATAAAGTTCATTCATAGTCGTGTGTCGCATGCGCTAGCGAGCGAACGCAGGATGAGTCATACGGGGACCGATAATAGTGTGCAAAAAATGTTGATACTTAAGTGTAATACGTGCAATATTGTGATAAATGAAGTGTTGGCATTTATAACAAACAAAATAGATGTCATGGACGAGGAAAGTATCTGCCGTATATGTGAAACAGCTTTTACGGTTGGGGAAATACTGAATGCGAAAAATTTATTGTTTTCATCCATTACGGCGAGCAAAAAGAAAACGAGGAAACGAAAGGGAAGGACTCTTCGGGATATCGAGGACATTATCTGTCTCCTAAAAGAGACGGACCCCGAGGCGGCTCCCATTTTTGTAGCGCATGAGTTGCATAAGCTTCCACCGGTACTATTTGATCACCTTGACGCTACTCGTATCCTCAAAGACCTCGTTAAGATGAGACAGGACGTAGACCGAATTGTGAAAGAGTGTGCAACCAAACAAGAACTGTTGGCATTAAAGTCTAAAATGACTAGTATATGCAACCAAGGTCAGCCGAGCCATATGAATCCTAACCCTAAGATAAATATGAAACGAGGAGCATATGTACTAAATAGTTTTGAGTATGATAGTGGGCCTGCAGGAATGTTCTCCTTAGTAAATGTAGACGCACCACAGACGGAAGAGGGTAGTCGGGAAATGTTTACACCGACTGAGTACAATGAGCTAACGGACGAGGTAGGCGCGCAAAACATTGATCTCTGTGCGCCGAGTCAGTCGTTGTCGCCGCCCGCGCCGTGCGACCCGGCCCCCCGCGCCTCAGGTGGCGCGCCGCGCGCGGTGCCGTCCCCCGCAGCGAACACCACCCCGCGCCCCGCGCCGACCCCTGCGCCGCGCCCCGCGCCGCCCCCCGCTTTGAATCACGCGCAGCTTCGAACGCCGAGTACTGCGAAAGTGCCGTCCGCCGAGCCACCGGCGCTTTTAGCTCGGCCGGCAGCCGGCGTAAATACATGTAAATCTGTTGAGAACACCTTTGCAAACATTGTCCAAGATGGAGGAAGTTGGGAGACACAAGCGAGAACAGAGGAATGGAAGGAAGTACAAAGGAAAAGATTTAGAAATCGGTTTATGGGATGTAAAGGGAAAGCAGCTGTTGAGCCGGAAATCAACTTTAGATCGGCAGACATTTCTGTTCCTATCTATGTTTCCAATGTGTCGAAGCAGGCAACGGAAGGAGACATTTTAAAGTACATTAAAAGCAAAACAAATATTGAGGTTAATATTATTCGTTGGAGTATGAAGCAGGATAAAGCTTACTGTGCCTTTAAAATTTTCGTCCCTCAGCACAAGCTTGACGTCTTTTTAAGAGATGATTTTTGGCCAGATGGAGTTTCCTTTAGACGTTTTATTAGTTTTCGTAGGCCTGGAGGACCGTCTACCATTGCAAAATCAGGTAAAAATAATATTATTTTAAATGGATAATAGACACATAAAACTAATAAGTTTCAACTGCAAGAACGTTGCGCGATCCATCGAATGTATAAGAAAGCTGTGCCGTATGGCGGATGTCGTTGCGCTACAAGAGACCTGGCTGCTGCCGCACGAAATATCGTACTTGGGCACTATCGATGATGGTTTCGACCATACTGGCACCTCGGCTGTGGATACGTCCGCGGGAGTATTAAGAGGACGGCCACACGGTGGAGTGGCGCTGCTTTGGAGGAAGTCAACGTTCCCGTGTGTGACTGTGCTAAAGTGTTCCAGTGTGCGTTTAGCGGCTGTTAAGATATCACATGATAATCGAGCGAGTCTAGTTATCTCCGTGTACATGCGTTGACAATCTAGCAGAATTCACGGAATGTCTTAGTGAAATCAATGCTCTAATAGAGAGTAGTGAAGTGGGCTCCGTTTTTGTCCTAGGGGACTTTAATGCACACCCTGGTGAGTTGTTTTCAAATGAACATATAAACTTTTGCAATGAACAGACGTGGTCATGTGTAGACTTTGAAATGCTTCCTGCGGATACCTATACATTTGTTAGTGACGCCCACGGATGCCAGCGCTGGCTCGACCACTGCGTGGTTACTGGTGCGGCTAAGCTTTCTGTGCGTAGCGTATCAGTCTTATATGATGTTTACTGGTCTGACCACTTACCTCTACTTATTGAGTATAATAGTCAATTAATAGCACCTAAATTAATTTCTCCTGAACCCCAGATAAGTAAGGTCATTTGGGGGGAAAGGAACCCTGAGCAGACCAGTAAATATTCAACATTGTGTAATATGCACCTTAGGAAAATAATTTTTCCAGTGGAATTTTGTAAATGTGCAGATAGGTTTTGTTGCGATGAGAGTCATAGGTATATTATCGAACAAATGTATCACGATATAGTAAGCATCTTTCGGGAGGCGGCTGTGAACTGCTATATAGGACCTATATTAAGAAAACATAGGTACGTACCGGGATGGAATAAATACGTCAGCGGCGCTCACAGGACGGCTCGGTTGTTTTACCACAACTGGATAATTTTGGGGAAACCCGGCGCGGGGCCGATATTTAATGATATGTATGAGAGTAGACGCATTTTTAAATCAAAATTAGAATATTGTCAAGAGAACGAGAAACAGATAAAGCTAGACATAATTGCACAACATCACGCTAATAAAAAATTTGGTAAATTTTGGAAAACGACAAATAAATTGAACCCGAACTCGAGGAGCCGTCCTGCGAGTGTGGGCGGTGTGCACGAGCCGGGCGACATAGCGAACCTCTTTAAAAACCACTTCAAAGTCAAGGCAGCCGGCCATACCGGTACGCAGATGCACGATACCGCTGCCCCGGCTGGTAACGTCACTGTTAGATTTTCCGCAAAAGAAGTTAAATCTGTGTTGGACAAGATGGTGCGAGGTAAATCACCCGGTCAAGATGGGCTCAGCATCGAGCACCTAAAGTATGCGGGATTTCACCTACCGAGGGTGCTCGCCATGTTTTTCAATCTGTGTATAAGTCACAGCTACCTCCCGGACGATCTTATGTATACGGTAGTAGTACCGGTAGTGAAAAATAAAACTGGTGATGTATCCGATGTTGGCAACTATAGACCAATCTCTTTAGCCGCGATCATTGCCAAGGTGCTGGACAGTCTGCTTGATAAGCACCTGGAAAAGCATATCCAGATACAAGACTCTCAGTTTGGTTTTAGACCGGGTCTTTCTACGGAGAGTGCCATCCTTTGCCTCAAGC
>DWUN01003350.1:0-12181 GCA_018249975.1 Passova gellias
GTAGTTTTAAAGATTTAAGGGAACAAGGGGACATAATGACAGAGAAAGCGACTTTGTTTTATACTATGTAATGATGATGATTCCTACTAATAAATAAAACGCAAAAAGGAAACGTATCAAATAGTGTAATTAAATCACGTCTTTATAACAATTTTTAAGCAAATTGCTTAATCTTTTAGGTATCGTTGTGTATTTTCGACAACTTTTTATTTTCCTTAAATCCATTTTTTTAAATTATATAATATTTTTCCCTTCGAATCATTTGAGATACCATAATCTTATAATCTTATAAAATACAGTAGACACAATATGTAGGAAGGTCACTATGAAGCGGAATAATGTGGGCAGGTTTGCTTTAACAACACAATTTTCATTAAAAGCGCGTAGTCTAAAACAATTAGTTGGATTAAATTGTTGAAAAACTGTCCAAAAGGTTTTCTAAACGAAAATTGACTATTATAAATGATGCGTTTTGTAAACAAATAATAATTCAATATTCAGTGGTTAAAAATATGTTTATGTAAAAAAATACGAAGGCAGCGGAGCGATACAGCATGCGCAGCGCGGAACCCTATTTTCATCATTAAATTCCGTCAATCAAATATCTACAGAGAGTTCCGGGAGTCGAGACCTTTTTGCTGCAAATTTTCTTCTTTTTAAGAATTCTTTACACATTAACAGTATCTGTTATAGATTTGAGATATCATTAAAAACCCTGTTTCTTAATTCGTTTATAACTATTGGAATTGTTTATCAGCTAATATGTACTTTTCATAACTTTCTCTAAATGCCATTCCGAATCGAATGACCCATGGATTAATATATTCCATTTCACGTAATAGCCACCTTTTCACGCCACCTTTCATCGCCACGTTATTCAAGATGTTGACGTGATTAATACAACCGAATTAATGCGCGGAATGTAACTACCATATCATGAATTTCGTCACATATCGTAACATTTTTTTATTTTAGTTTTTATAATGATCTATTCCATAACTTATAGTGCCAGATGGCAGAATATATATATTATAAGTACTATATGATATATAGATATTGTATTAGAATCACAACATAACAAAAAAATGTGCTCATCGCTCAAGTGTTTATCCTGAATGGGACTAGTACCCACGACCCCCGATTAAGTAACCTAAAAAGTCTTAATTATATTCTGTGACACGAGACAAAAGTTCAAGGAATCAACCTAGCAATCACCAGGTGTCCTGCACATTCATCTGATATTTTTGTTATGTAAAACAGAACCTTCGTCACTGTTTGATTATGTATGCTCCAACGCATCCCTTTTCTCAAACTTGTAAAAGATTAATTATATTTAGACAAAACCGGTCGGAAGGTCGAACGCCCGAGTGAATTATGTAATGCGTAATGGCTCATTTAAAGTCTCGCGGGAGTCATTCGCTGAGTAGCCCTTCTGAATGCGGAGTGTCGTAGTTGAGCTGGATATAAAAGTGTGCTTACATACTTATATTTTCCTTTTTTTCTCATTATCAAAATATGTAAATAATGCATCTGAAAATATTTTGCGTCATAAATCCTGATATAAACGAAATACAGATGCGCAAGTCATAACAATGCTCTTCACTTTGGGTACACGGGCAAATGATTATAGCAACGAAGTGTTAAGGCGATACATCAAATATTCAAGAGCGAACGTTACGTCCACCTGTGTTCCAGCTTAAGTGATGCACGATACTTCGCCATTATCCTCTCTTAAGTATAAAGCTTCTTAACTTTACTACGAAACAAAAGTGGTTTTAAATTATCTATAGAGGTATTATCGCGAACTCAGTTTTGCAATTTATCTTCTGGACCATTCACGATCCAATTAACTAACGACATAACAGATGAAGCGTTAATAATTCAAATTACACGACTCTTCAACAGTTTTTTGTTTTATTATAGTTACATCATTTATATGGTCATGTTTATGATCATTCAAGGGTCATGTGAATTCACTAAAATTATCATAATTGCGAAACTTTTTATTAAAAGAAAGAACAATGGTGTAGATTTGAGTAATTTATATATCTATCAATATCCCACTACTATCCCAAACACTTCATTAATATTCAATAACTTAGCTAAGACAATCAAGATGATATATCACAAGTGTAACTCGACGTAATAGCACGGTTCTATATATGCGAATAAATCCAAGTTTATCTAGTATAAAGTTAGTTAGGGTACTATCACGTACACATATTGTACTATAGGTATCTACACCAAACTATTCATTAAATACAATTTGACTGAACGAGTTTGGTAGTTGGCTTAGTCTAGTGGTTTCCGGAGTTATCTTGGGTGGCTTCCTGCTACGCTACTATACTTCAAAATTTGATCCATTTGTGGTTAAGTCGATAAACTGTGATTTATATTATCGATTTTATAGTCGGACGAATTAAGCTTAGTTATGGCTATAATACGTACACTGTCTCCAATTATATCACTAACAAATGGGCTGTACGAGTATGTGAATTTTAAAGGTAAAGTATTGCTTTCAACCCTACGCTTATAATTCTCAGCAAAACTTAAATAAACGGATTATATTTATATTTATCCTCACATACTTTATTTTGTCTTGTCTGTTTTCATTTTGTCTTGAGTGTTTATAAACTCTGTAGACTTAGCGCTTTGTAATATGTACTATACTTGAAATAAATATTCATTCATATACTTAAATATATCCATGTAATAAGAAACTAAACTATTAAGCAGTATCGTTCCTGACTGAAAGTAGTCTCTAAGGAGCAGCTGGGATTCGTTATTGTCTAGGTAATTTATATGGCTGTTTCATATTCAGATACAAATGTTACGTGGGTATGTTACATAATTGTCTGTTTGAGCGGAGTTGTACATTAATAAAGGATTTTTGTCCCAAAGCATTGGAGGATTGTACCCTCATCCCAAAAGTTTCACTTAACCGTGTTGATGGTACCTACTTATGAACAACTTTAATCATTTGTCTTACCGGAAATGTATACGCGAGAGACGATAATAAGATAATAATTTCTCAATAACACAACAAATCTTACAACACTGATTATACATTAGGTTTCCATTCAAATATAGCATCATAATATCATTATATGTATCGTTGTAACAAAATACGCTGTTATGTTAATAATAAAAATGCCTATATAACTACCCAGCTTTATACAACGAATACTGTATTGTCTGTTTTCCATACAATTAAATTCAATTTCGAATTTTATATGAGAGCAGTTCTATTAATATGTGATATATCACAGTCACAGATATCATCTATTACATGTCCGGGTTGAGAAAGCCAAGATCAGTCTACACAAGATCAATTGGATTTATCGCCATAAAAAGTTTTCCGTATTTCATGTGTGAGGAAAAACATTTGAACTGCTTTAGCATTTTTTCATACGGAGGAATTTATTACAGATATGTGATTAAGTACCATTTTATCAGTATCAGCTATTTACGGATCGATTTGTTAAGAACTATAAAAGTCTCGAATCGCTGAAATACAGCAAATCAATCACATGCGTTATCAGTTCTTTGTTATTACACTTTTTACTATCATAATTTTAACATATTTGAAATAATTTAGGTCCGTTGGTTGAAAATTCTCGAATAATTAATAATGCTCTATACACACATATGTAGTCTATACCTACATACGATATATAGCGACGAAGAGAGAGATATAATACAAGGTAATTTGATATGAAAAATATTTTTTATCGTGTAAAGTGGTTTTTAATTTATCTGTTATCTGTTTAAGATTCCTATCTTTGTCTTCATACCATAGGTTGTCATAGTTTGTCTACAGACTATTTGTTTCATCGAATTTTATTGCAAATTTTACAACAAAATATATACCACTTGTTGAAAATAAGTAGGTATAATTTACACAGTTCGTTAAATTATATTCCTACAGTCGCTAAAGTTCTTTCATCCCTTTGGCCATACGTAAAATAATTCATTGCAGACCTCATGCTTGAAATTCTCAAAAAGGGAGACGGTCAGAATACTTACATATATATGAATGCGTTCAGAATAGCCTCGAGGTCTCTTGTAGCCTCTTTGCTCGAGTGTTTGCGGAAACCCGTATAGAGATTCTGTTCGGTGCGGAAATAAGCACGCTCTTATTGCTTGCCCAAGATCTGCGCATAGTAACGAGATCTACTATTTTATAGATTTTTATCATAATAGCTTTAGTTTATAAGTTGTCTTTCGAATATTGAGTACCTACCTATATGAGTAAAAGTATGCGTGTTACTTCTCATATCGATGTATGTATATAGATATACTGAATTATTGGAACGTATGTACGAGGGAATCTTAAGTGTAGGTATACTTAAATGTGAAGTGTAATAGAAATTTCAGTATTTTCTTGAATATTTATTTCCTCGTTGTAATTATCGTGACAGACGGTTTTCTCTCTTTTTAAATTTACGTTCATAATTGATCTTATGTATCGATTCATTTGGTATTTCACATCGTTTAAAATATGCCGCTTTCTACAGTGACTGACATTTTAGGTGGTCCTTTTTTAAGCTTTTTTTGTCGCTCAATATTTGTACATGTCAGTATAGAATGACATAGTTTACAGTGACCAGCATTTTATATAAACATGATCCATTTTTCGGCATGTTACTTTCTATCGCTTTGATATTTGGGTATCAAACATTTGTCGTTTACGTCCTATTTACCGTAAGAAAAACACTGAAATAAATCAATTTAATTTTTTCTTAGTGTTGGTTTTGAATTTATTTGTTTTAAAAATTATACCAAAATATTTAATTACGAATAATCCTCAATGTTTCATTTACATATGTAATCAGTAAAATAACTTTAATACTACTTTATTTCAATAACTTCAGTTGAATTAATAATAGAAATTACTACTTAAATAACAAACCAATTTTTTTCAGCAAGTAGCCGATTGAAAGACAGCTATTACGATTAATATTCGTCTACTAAAATAAAAGTTATGCAATAGATAAGCCATAAGGAAGATAGGATTATGACGCACATTGATTGTATCGTAACGTGATAATGGAAATCTGGTCAAAAATTTCATTCGATACAGATCTTACAGAATGGGCATGTGCAATACTGGAAAAACGTGTCTTGATTTGCTTATTGCTAAATGGGCTATGAATAATGCAGCCCAGTGGGTCTACGCACTGAAGGGTTTAATCGGTAAAGGATTTTAAAGGAATTAGAGACGAAGAACGATCATTGACAAGATACTTCCGAGTTTAATATAAGTTATTTATTATATATTTATTAAAGTGTAAGATAATAATTACCGTTCCATTAGCTGTCACGCTGGCCAAGTGGAGTTTACTAAACTTCGTACGTCCTAGAGAATGTTATGCAGAACGAAGGCGAGTAGGTTACTTGTCGACGTTTTCCTTGAGCTCGTCTTGGCGAAGAATATTAATTTAAAAACGCAAACAACATCTTAAATCTTCAATCTTAATTGAAGTTTAATCGTATTAATTAATCGTAAATTTTTGATTTACTTTCAGCCACTTTATAATTTCCGATCTTTCACTCTTGAATATGTAATTTGTTGGTTACGCCTATTAATCAACAATATCGTAGATAAATTAAAGTTATCTGGATCGGCTTTCTTTAATTGATAACACTTAATTATTATTTGACTACCTTTGAAATTGTTTCTAAGTTTTCCATACATTCATTTTGTGATATTCCCTAGTAATATTATAAATGTGAATGTAAGTTTGTTTGTTACACTTTCACGCAAAAACTACTTAACCAATCATCATGAAACTTTGTACACATATTCTTGGAGGTATTACAAGTAACATTCGATACTTTTAAAGGAAAACAATGTTGTGTTGGTGCTAGTTTCCGCTATAAAACAACAAATGCACTCAACAAATATAATCTAATTGCAATAAGCAATTAGCGTTTCAGTATATTGTTAAACATTTTTAAGGTTGTCCGTATTTTGTTAGTTAAAGAGAATTGCAATATTCATTATACCCTCTGTAACCCTTTTTAGAGTCTGCCATTTTCTATTTATGTCAGTACGAGCTGGGTAGCGTGCCCTCCATAAATCAGAGCCGTTTTGTTCGGGCCCATTACACCGTTTTACCGTCTTCCTACTGAGACAAAATTAGATCATACCGAAGGGAAAACCCGTTTCTACATACATAAGTTCAGCTGTAAAACCTTAATAGTTACAACGCAATACGTATCCTCTCGCCTGCTGCCCGCAACCCGGTGTTTACCTCTGTTACGCTTTAGGTGGAACCCTCAGATAGAAGGGAGCGTGTTTTGGTTTTAAGTTATGGAGTGTTTAACAGATACAGGTAATAAATAATAAATATGTAACAGGTCGAGTTAACAATAATAAAATATGTTGTTGTATATGCATAAAACAGTAGACAAAATTGAACATTTTTGACAGTAGCAAAGGTATTGTTCGCGTGAAATTAGATCAAAGCATGTAACAACGTCGCAATTATGTAAAATCTGTAGCATAATTTATAGCAATATTTTAATGTAATCCACGACCCATCACGACCTGTAACACAATGTGTCGAAAGAATCCTTGTTTTATGTGAATATCTCTTTATATATTTTCCAGTGCGATGCATATGCGGCAAGTAAAGCGAAATATAAAATGTGTCTTGCAGTAACGACATTCTAATGATATTTGAACTGAAAAGAGATTTGAAGCTCTCTAATGGAATGTAGAGCGATCTATCCACTTTATTTTTAAGCCTAGGAAAAATGTAGAGCTGTCTAAGTTCTCGGCAACCGTTACCCAATATGCATAAAATTTAGTCCATTTTTTTTTCAAAAAACATATAGATGTTGTCTTTTGAATTGAATTTTTAACCATATAGAACCTCTCATAAGGTAAAAAAAATTAAACACAACTAATGTGGTTCCTAACTAAGTAATTCCTGGTCTTAAAATTGAAAAAATCAATCAGGTATTATGAAGTAAGTGCGCAACTTGACGCTGTTGTGTTATTGACCGGAAAGGCCTCGTTCGGCGCTCTGTAACAACGAGGCGCTAATATGCCATAACCATGTTCAAACATGTTTCGCGTAAATAGCTGTCAAAAGCATACGCTTTTATCAACTGACTACATATGTGCAGTCCGTAAATTATTATTTGAAAGTTATCTTTTAAATTGTATTTATTTACGAGTAGTTAATTAGACTTTTCTTATATCGAGGTTTAATAAAATCAGTGTAAGACCACTTAGAGATAATTCACACCGAGACTTGACACTAAGTGGCAAGACGCGTATTTAAAGATAGCAATGACAACATAAACTTGTTTGCTGCATAAAAATCGTACAATTTGTATTCTGGAAGCAGGCGCAATGGCGAACGTGGAATGCCTTGTGTGTGCTGAAGCGGGTTTATGGGCACCAAAGCTCAAAAATAGAGAGCATCGCTGATCAAACATTCACTCAATTAAATGTAGGTATATAGCTGCTACCACCGCAGTGTACATAAAGGTATTTGTTCAAGATATTCGTATATTATTCGTATTTTAAGTTACAAAACGCACGTGACAAGTCAGAGGTGCGTACCATGATTTGAACCTAAACCCCCGGAGTAAAACTTAAGTTCAAACAATTAGGCTATCACCTCTTGTCGTCCGTCAATTATTTCGTATTATTCCGTTTATTGTATATTCATAATTGACAGAAACGGATGGCAGTTTGAATGAAGAATGGGAATGCTGTTGTTTTTTATTTTATTCATTTACATTTGTGCTAGGCATCAGTTAGGCTCTAAATATTATTATTATTTGAAAGAACAAGGCAAGTGAAATCTCTCTATATACATATGTATACTCGTATAATAGAAGTAACTCCCGTTGAAGTGTTTGAATTATATGATTAAATAGGGCAGAGATAATTAGTTCAGGTTAAGACAACAGGGGGAAGCGGCGCGTGACGCAGGACGAGCAAAGCAGTCTCTTAATTAGGTTTGTTGTAATATCGGTTTCGCGCGGCTGCCTGTCCGCCACTCCACACGGTCGACATCACTACATTTAGATTAATTTATTATTTTGAAGCATTATTTAAAAAAATATCGCTACCAAAAATATTGGGTTAGTAATATATTCATGCTCAACAGAAAAATCTCCTGGGTGGGGATCGGACCCATTACCCCGACTCAGCAGTCGTATTCACTAACCACCGAATCATCGTGCCAGTTTATGAATTTAGGTTATAACAAGAACGTTGTAGCCATGTTGTTTGTTCGCTCTAACCCCATGTTTCTATCCAATATCTACACCGACTTGTCTGGTATCCGCTTCGTAAAAGTGAGAAATGACTTAAGAACGCTTTAGAAAAGTACCCTTGTAATTATTTATAGTGGGACAACTCGGAACTGAACCATACTCCACTGCAGTGCAGTGGAGTATGGTTCAGTTCCGAGTAAGACCCGATTCCACCAGTGGGATAAAAAGCTGTTGTGGTCAGTTAGCTTACTCATAATATTTCTTTTTTATTACGAGTAGGCTAACTGGTTATTAGGTTAACTTTGTATCTGAGAGACATGCTTGTCATAATGGTCAGAAAGCTGGTTGCGAATACGTGATTTTTTTTATGCAAATGTTAAATTGATAACAGCTATTAAGATAATAGTTTCGAGACATGAGCGTAGCTTTACCATTGAAAAGCTGAAGGAATTTTATGACACCCCAGTTCTTATAGGACCCTATAAACCAAAGAACGCCTCGAGTACATCCTATAATAACAAAAAAAATATGTATTGAAAACATTTTAAAATTGAATCAGGCATGTAGTCGGTAACTATGTTACGGTTTGGTAGTAAGGGAAAACGTTTTTTTACGTAGCAGAATAACTACCCAAAGTTAGGCCTTTGTCGTGCAACGGCTGAGTAATCGGCCATTACCAACTCCCAGCTATTTACATAATAACAGCCTCCGTTAGGAAATTCAGGCGACTTGGAGGCATGTGTCACAACAGTCTGGCAATAACGTGACATACCTATCGGATACATATTACATACGTACATTGTGTTAAACATATGCGTAACAACGAGTATTTAAGCATTTTTAATAGACATGTACCTTTTTATAACTTAGCCGTGAGTTATGTATATAACTATTATTATGATGATTCCTATTCTACAGACGAAAGTAAAACGATAAGATCCAAAAGTTGCTATGCTTTAACATTTTTAAGACATTAAATAATTGGTAGGGTAATTATTGCGTAAGTATTCTTTTTTCTCTCTTACCTGGGCATACGCCAACAAGCAGTTCTAATACAGGGTGTTGATAATACGAAACACGTATCAATAGGTACTATTGTCGCAAATTTTTCAGTTTATTCTAAGGGCGATAGGGTTAAGCAGCTATTTATGAGAACAAATAGATTGATTTTGTAAAAGGCCTAGCTGCTAGAGAAACGTTTAATAATTATATGTCTGTTTAATAAGGAATCAAAAACCTTTTATTACAGATTACTTCTTTACTTTCTTTTACTCTACATTGACTTCTATTCTCGGCCAGATATTTGTAAACACAATAAAAAACATTTGTTCCACCTGTTAAATATTTCTCTTTTCAGTCATATGATACTGCGGATAGAATTCAATTGCTTTCTTCCGGTTTCCCATTTGAGCGACAGAAAAAATAGGTAACATAGTCACGTTTCCTAAAAGCATTTAATCAACAGATGATTCAAAAGTCAAATCACGTATACATTTTGACCGT
This sequence comes from Passova gellias, assembly GCA_018249975.1. NCBI lineage: Eukaryota > Metazoa > Arthropoda > Insecta > Lepidoptera > Hesperiidae > Passova > Passova gellias. The sequence goes on from DWUN01003350.1 coordinate 9,745, forward strand.
ATGCCCAGCTTTTCTGTAAAAATATAACACCTTTATACATAAGTGATATTAGAACACGTAGGGATAATGCTACTTATACTTTTTTTTTTAATGTTTTGTTTTTTTTTCTATTTCCGATTTGCTAAGCGGAAGAGAATCCAAAACATACATATATGTATAACAAAAAACGTTACTATTGCTGCGAATTTATTTATAACAATGCATGGACATTAATTTAATAAAATGTGTAGGTAGCTATTGAATATGAGTAACTATAGAATTAGTACAATTTAATAATCCAATTATAATGACTACATTTCAATGATTAATATTAAAATATTGCTCAAGGGTAATGTCGGACAAAGACTACCAAGGTCTTAATAAACACATTTAAGTGAAATATAAACGATCTGTATACTGAAACAGTGTAATGCTTGCTCATCCACATGACGCGTAATTATTCATGAAGACAGTAATAAGCTCGTTTGGGGTAAACAGAAATCCTTGGCTTTAAAATGTCTGTGGATAATGTATTTTAATTCAAAGTTGAAATGCCGGTTGTATTCATAAAGATTCAAAGCGTCATACAAAGGGTTTTCAAAGGTGATATTATAATCCTCCCAAATACAATTTGTTTACGAAACAGTAGATATAACTTGCTTTATTACGTGAAATTGCTCGAGTGGAAGTCAAATCACAACCTCTGAGAATATTCTAAAATCCCTTTAACTCGCCGCCTCTACTCAAACATAACATCATGCAACAAGGTCGTGTGAAATTATTATTATTATTTTGAAACACATTATTTTGTTATCAAAACTATATTTTACCTTTTGTCGTATTCATTAGCTAACAAACAGTATGTAGGTACTGGATTGCTATCTTTATATTTATTTAATTCTCAAAAGGTGCTGCGGCGATTGAGAGAGACACCAAGTCATGTAGAGTTTTTACTGACTAAAACCCTTTAAAACATAGTATCCTACCGGTGCGGTATGGGAGGACCTCGGGATCTCCATACTGACCACATCAGAGCTCTCCAGCGTGGCGCCTACTTGGGGATCTCCCGAGAGGAGCATCCCGACCTGTTTCTTTCCTCTTTACGACGCTATTCGCCTATATATTCCGTCGTTCTTCCCAGGGTCGCTGGCTGGACGGTTGGAGCGGCCACTCTGGCCGCTCGCAACCTCGGAAGTTTTCTTTTTGTCGCCTTTTACGACAGCCTGATGATACGTTATTTGAATTCTGGTCCTGAGCCAATTAGATAATATATATCTTCTTATCATTTTCCTATGTAAGACACACCTTGATGCTCAGATCCTCCTGTTATTTTATTATACACGTATTTTAATTTATTTAGTTGATACCTAATTTATATTTTTATTGTAAGTGTGTAGTGTAGGTACCTATGTATATGTATTATGTGAACCAATTTGTGTCTCTGCCGGTCGGGTATTAATGAAGAAATATTACCTTATTTTTCGTTCCGTTGTTTTATTTACCGATACAAATGTAAAATATTGCGATGTAACCAAATGACAACAAAACGGTCCGAATCCCTCATGTGAGATTTTTCAACAAGTTTCTCAATTTCGGTGAAGGCTTAGCAGTTTTATGGCTCCCGCGAGATCTGCCCGATCGCTTTGCCTACCAAGTATTATTTCATATTTCCTCTGCCGGTAGAAATACTGTATTAGAGAGGTTTAGCCGCCTCGCGTCGAATTCACGGGTCGAGCTACACAAAAAGGCCCATATTCTCATTTCGGACGGAGGACGGTTACTGCCGACGCTATAACAATTGGATTTGAATGGGAGGATAGGTTTTTTACGTAAATATCTTATATTCGTATTATATATCTGGTAGTATCCGTTGAATCTTTATGTCGCCATTTGTGTAAACGAAAGAATGATAGTTCACAGAAGTGATAGAATATGTTCGGCCCATGAAACAATAAAGTAGCTTACAATGTACGTTAGTTCAGGTTTCAAGAAGTGTGCGTTTTTATTATTCTTTTAGGACAGACGATAATAATAATATCTTTAAAACAACCATACCTACACGAATCATCTGATCCACAGCTAAATAGAGTCTACATACATTGTCGTAAGGCTCAATCAGGTACAAAAAATCATTTTATACTCTAAAAGTTTACTGTTATATTTTCCGTTTTCTTCACTATTTTCTACAATTCCTTTAACAAAAGATTTATATTTTATCTTGATCTTATACAGAAGTACGTGATATAAAGTTGAAATGTTATTTACCTTGAAAGGTCTTAGTTAATCGTATCAGATACGTAAAAATAAAATTACAGCCTAAATACATCTAAAACAAAAGTGAAATTGGCTTTGAGGTCAGCTATATATGAGTATATGTATATATATATATATCTCGTATATATATATATATATATATATATATATATTATATATATATATATATATATCTTATATATAT
>DWUN01003351.1:0-12179 GCA_018249975.1 Passova gellias
ATCACTTCAAGCGCGTACAGGAGCTTTATCTTTAGGGCTAATGTCTCACGGATTATAATTGCATTTAACTAATTTTAGTTCAATGCCGCTAATATTGTACATGTGTATTTGCAAAGAACCATGCTCTACAACTAAATCGACTTATCTTAGACGTGCCGAGATAACGGCCGCTCCTTTATCCTACACAAGATAACGCATAAATATATTAATAGCTGTTTTTATCCGAGGCCTAGTGTCTAGAAACTTTGCAGGAGAATTACCTATCTTACCTGTTCGTATAGAATAGAACCCTTATTTGTTTCAATTGCTATCATTGATAAGATATGTTTGATTTCGAATTTGGGTTCTAAAATACATTTAATGTATTTTAACTCGCTGTGTTATTTCATTTTAACATGTTATCACATATTCCTGGACTTTTGTCTGGAGATAAGTTATATTTCAGTCAGAAATATAGTTATTTATAAAGTTAAATATAACAGCATACAGCATTTTTCAATTCATAAGGAAAAAGTAGTCGTTTTCGAAATCTGTTGGAAAGATTTGTACATAAATGCGTTCAAATACACATACGAATAATTTCATATTATTCATATAGTTTTATTCCTGATCAAACCCTTTGTTAATATCATTGTTATATCGTAACATTTATATATTTTTATTATCCATACATAATATTTAACATTATCGTAATAAATACATACTTTGGACACATACAGACACAACCTTTTTAGAAGGGGAAACAATCATGTTGAGAAAATAAAAAATACGTATTATAATAATTGAAAAACTATTTATTTCATAATATATATATTGACAGTTATATAGACAACGTTCTTGGGAAAACATTCCACGGTTTACATTACGAGGCATTTATGTTGATTTTGGTGCATATAAAACAAAGTCTGCCTGTCTTTACGCTTAGTTGTTGTAAATCACGCGATTTTATTGCGGTTTTCACTATCATTGATATAATTTCTTCCGAATGGTTTACAATTGATAACATATGATGCTCTGATGCATGTCATTTTTGCAATGTACGCCGATGCAACACGAATACCGAGACGCAGGCTGCAGGTAATCCTATTACCTCACACTTTCCTTACTTCCATATTGGGTATGGAGTTAGACATCAGGCTGGCCTCGTGGACGACTGGTTCTGACTGCAAAATAGGAGGTCGTGGGTTCGATTCTCGCCCGAGACAAACATTTAACAAACAATAACACTATCTATAAAACCGTTATATCATATGTTTATCGGCTGTCCAGTTAAAACACAGGCCTTCAATTGCCTGATTTGGAATCGGATAGCCGCGTGTGGAATTGTCCCCAGATGTTGTTATTATAATATTATTATTGTATAACTAAAGCTAACATTAAATGCAATAGCTCATAAAATGTAAAGCTGTCGCCACATTCCTCATGACTTGCGGTCTTTCTGCTTGAAGGACGAGGAGCGCGCCAGGTGGAAGGTGGACACCCTCTCGCTGAAGCTGCCCGGAGTCCCCGGACAGGTGTCCTGGGACGACCGCTCTTGAGACGTGCTCGGGGAACGGGAACTGGAAAAAGATAGAGGGTACAGATAACAGGGATGAATGTAGACGAAGCACGTCAAGTTTGTAAGGACAGATATTTGGCACTCTGTGCTTTCTGCCTATCCCGTGAGGGGGCTGACGTGATGGTATATTGTTGTTATTTTTGTAAAGATGTTAAAAAAGCCTCATACGCTCACCGATTTCGTATACATACATATCTATATAGAAAAAAGATCTCTACAATTGTGTTTTATATTACTTTGATTATACGTTTGATTATATCATTAATCTGAATAATCATAGTAAATTACGACGATTTCACACGCCGCTGTCTGAACCTAAATCGGGAAATCAAATGCCTGTGTGCTAGTAGGTGCGTAATATACATACGATGTAACAATCTACATTATCTTATTACATATCTTCTATCTATACATATAATAAAACTGTAGAAGAGTTCAATTCTGTACATAGAATGAAAACTGAAAAAAATACGCCTAGGGGTCTTCAAATAAGTAACACAAGCCAAAAAAAAAACATTTTGAAATGTTTGTCTGTCTGTCTGTTGTTATCCGGCTTTCACGCAAAAAGTACTGGACGGATTTCGATGAAACTTTTTTGTATAGCTATTAGTTCTCGGCAACATACAGGCTATAATTTATTTTGAAGTACTCTAAATGTTGCTCAAAGTCACAATTCCACGTGGACGAAGTCGCGGGCAAAAGCTAGTTTTAATAAGACCAGACACAGAACAAACAAATGTGCTCAACACAGAGATATATGTCCTGAGTGGGAATTGAACCCACGACTTCTGGTTTTGCAGTTACGGTCTGTGAGCACTGGACACAAGGCCAGTCGACTAGTCTGTAAGTGGCGCGCACCTGTCCAAGTCGCTGGCGCTGCAGCAGGGCGTAGCCACCGGCTCCGTGGTGTCGAGCTTCGAGTGGACGATGGCGTACTTCTGTTTGTGGCTGTCGTACCTGGAAGCAGGGATACGGGGAGCATTGTTGGTGTTATACCACTGCACGCCCTCTTGCGGCGTAGAGAGAAGACAGCGGCGGCGCCATATGCTTGAAGTTACGAATGAAAAATGTAACGCGTATATTAAACATTAATCGTAAATCAAACTCGATGTGTTTCATTGTCGGTTACAATTAAAATAAATAAATCTTTAAATATTATGCGTTTTTTTTTTACGAAAGTATGGGCATGAAGTGTTATTTAGTATCGGGGAGGATCAACTCGGCGTTGGGTCAAATAACGCTGATTACTCCTCAGAAGTAAGGTTCCTCCTCCTCTGCAGGTTCGATTTCCAAGTGCAAAAATTTGTGTTACAAGCACTGCGTTTATTATATGGCTGAATACATTAAAAACATGAATATAAGCATTATATAACTTATATATGTATGTTTATTACCTATTGAGTTATTTCAACACAAAAACTTCATTGCAATTTGGAATTATTGGCGTGTGTGTGCATTGTTTCAATTATTATCATTATTATTTTCAGTACATTGCTGTAGTGGATGCCCGAAATCGTGAATTCGGAATATAGCGCCATCTATCGACTAATATCGCAAGTGTAACGGTGACTTACTTGACGACGGGCGGGAAGCGGTGTCCCCATAGCACCTCCCGCGGCAAGTACGAGCTCTGGCTCTGGGTGAAGGTGCCCATGGACGCGGACGCCCCTTTCAGGCTCACCGTGATCTCGTAACTGGTGCACAGAACCAGGAGAATGTAGCAATCATTACATTGAACAAATCCATTGCAGTCACGTTTGATTGTCTGACACTGCATTATTTGCAATCCGCTTCCAGCTCTATGTGCATTAATAATAATAATACTCTAATAATATCTAAAGACACCTTCACAAACGGCCATGTGACCCAGAACTAGATAGAGCCTGTACTATGGAGACCAGACAGCTGACAAAGATATACATATTTATATTACACCCAAATAGAACAAAAATGTACTGCACGGCTAATCCTATGTGAGAATGGAACCCACGAAAGCCGGTTTTGCAGTCAGCGCCTGTAGCCAGTCGACCACGATGTCATAATATGATATTGTTCGTGTGTACCTGTTGTTGGCGACGTGTAGCGGCGTGTAGTCGTAGAGCGGGCTGCCGAGGCCGATCTCGTGCACCAGCGTCACGGGCCACAGCAGGAACTGCTTCTGCTGCAGCGCCAGCGGCCGCGCGAAGTAGCGGATCACTTCCCCTTCCTTCGTCCTGCGAGTTAACATGGTTTGCCTTTTGTCGACCCTTTTATTGCTCCACTACTGGACATGTCTCCTCTCGTAGTAACGTTTCAGGACTTCGTCCACCACGCTGGCCAAGTACGGATTGGTAAATTTCACACACCCCAGAAACTATTGTACACTTTATAATCCTCTAAGATGTGTAGGTTTTCTCGCGATGACGACATGCTTTGTCTATTGCAACTAAACTTTTGCACGGTACGTATCGTCACGTAAGAAAAAAGTGTTATGCCTACCCCATGACTTTCACGTTTATGTTCGCCTACTTTTACCTGTGGGTGTTGATGAAGTGTGCAGTAAACTCGGAACTGATGATGTGGTCGTGGTTGAGGTCCCAAGCTCGTATCATGAGACATAGTCGGCCATCGCGCATGCAGATCTGAAGGAATCACTTTTTTTTTTAAATTGAAGCAATGAAGTACCTGTGTCATGGTAACCGGACAGCTGACAAACATACATATGCAAATTATATAATACTTATACATTTGGATGTCTTATGACAACAAGACACAAAGAACAAATGTGCTTATCATACAAGCATTTGATCTAGGTGGGAATTGAACCCACGATCACCGGTTTAGATGTCAAGATTTCTGACCAATACCACAAGCCATACATAGTGTAGAACTTACTACTGCCTTCTTGCTGAAGCCGACTCCATCGCGCGACAGCTTCTCCGGTCTGGTCAGCTTGGCATATACTACACACGTCAGCACTCCAGACAGCCCAGTTCCGAGAATCAACTGGAATTATGAAAAAGGCGTTTTTTTTATCGCTTTAAATTTGTTGTTCAAATTCAAAAAGGTTTTGAACTCCATCAGTAAAGAAATTCCTTATAATTTTTGTTCACCTCCAAAGTAATTCGTCGTGGAGGTTTACATGGTGTCAGCAGGACATAACGGTGTTACCTTACGTCATCTTAGATACATAAAGAAACGCATACACTTCAATGCAGGGTTATGTCCAAATCGAAGTCGGCGAGTTTTCAGTAAATGAAGATTTTGAATAAACGGACATTTGCTTTTCTTGAAATAAATCGTGTTAAGAAATGCGTCGAGGGCACATACTCGTCATACGTCGTGAGCGAATTAACTTTAACGAGACCGTTTCCTTATATTCGAACGTCAAGTAACATGATATTAATAAGTGCTGCTTTCGACATCTTTCAACCGGATAGAGCAAGAGGTCACAAAGTTTAGAAAGAGTCACACTTATTTATATCTACACTAATATTATGTAGAGGTAATGTTAGTGATCTTCCATGTACAGGGTAAGGTGCCATCCATAGATTACAAACATAACATAACATCACTCCAGGTCCCTAACGTGGTAGATAGAGAGCATAGATTGCGTCGCATGAATTTCACGATTTTTTGACCCCATTCCTTGTCACAACTGGTCACACTTGTGTGACACCATATTGTGAGGTCACATATTTTGCAATTTTGCAGCGTTCCGAATTTATTTTTAGTTCAATTTAAATTATTTTTCAATAAATTTCTTTTTCGTTATTACCTGCATGATGAACAAGAAAATGGATTCCGGACATTCCTCGTCGATGGCGCGGTCCCCGAAGCCGATTGTAGTCTGAAATTGCAAAACTAACGTTATCCTACCAAATTTGAATAACCTTTCAGCAAGTGATCATCGATGGTTCCGTTGAAACCTATTTCTATGGGAAATAGCGCTGATAACATGTTCATTCAAATGTAACTTTATATTAACATGGGTTTTTTTAGTAGATAGTGTAATGAGGTCAGAGGGAGTTGTACTCTAAGAAGAAGATAAAATATTAAAAGCTGTGTTATTTAACTTCACTTGTACGTATGTTCTGTATCTACGTAATTGTATGTATATCGAAATTTTGGCAGACATGATTGGTTTCCATGAGAATACAGTATTTTAAATAAAATCACCTTTAATTTAATTTTCTATTTATTGATTGGCTATCTTATAATTAGTTGGTAAATCGCAAATATCTACAAAATGGAGTGGACAGTCTCATTCCATACGACTCCCCGTATCTCTCTTTATGTAAAAGAGGAAGAGATCCAGCCGTATACAATCAATAGCCCGTGTATTTCTTACTCGCGTCGGAGGAGAACGAGCCAATTACCTAACAAAGCGCGGTGGATCTGATGCCGGCAGGAAGCGCCCCAATCGGCCTTGATTGCCGCTAATTGTGCCATCACCAAGAATTACAGGAATCCTGTTGGGATTGCTACGTAACCGTTGACGATTATTTTAAAACAACCGATCGTACCGACCGGCTGGCCTCGAGGCCGAGTGGTGAGACACCCAAACTGCAAAACCGGAGGTCGTGGATTCGATCCCCACCCGGGACAAACATTTGTGTGACGAGCACAATTGTTTGTTCTGTGTGTGGTCGTAATGAAAATATCTATATAAGTATTACAATAGTACGTGGGAATCGAACCCACGACCTCCGGTTTTGGAATCGGAGACTAACCACTCGACCACGAGGCCAGTCAAACACTACTACTCTTACGTTTTCATCTCTGGTCTAGACAAATGCACACTTGGATATGTTACTTGCATTTTACAATACGTATATTCGACAAGGTGCCCCAGAAAAATAAATCCTGCTCATCCATCACGGTTTCGTGATGTGAGGGCGTAGTTGATGAACCTAAAAAGGTCCTTTAATGGTTTCTGGTGGGACTCGCGTAGGAGTAACGAACTAGGTGATTGTTTTAAAGTGTTAATGTTTTTTTTATTGCGGTTTAAAATGATCTGTCTGTCTCGTCGTAAATAAGCACTTCCGAAAAGATAATGATGGACCTAAGTACATTTTGTAAGGCTGCTTCCTTTTTTCTCTGTTTTGGAATAAATATTAATCGTAATAATACTGGCGTACTCGTTAATATTCTGTATCTTTGTTTTAAGTGTACATCTTTACTTTGATAAGAATAAAAAGATATACATACATGCATTTTAGTTTTCTTTGATGAACACAATAAAAATATCAATTTTAGTAATACATGTATAGTATGTATCTAGGTAGGTTTATCAGCTGTCCGGTAACTAAAACCCAGGCATTTAATGGCCTAATTGGAATTAGATAGCCGCGTATGCAATTGTCCCCAATTGTTACGATTATTGTTAGGCGGCCCGCAGCCTCCTCACCTGAGCCTCGACGGACGCCAAGAATATCGTGACGAAGTCCTTGCCCCCGGTGACGCAGGAGCGCTTGGGCGGGTCCGGCTCGAAGTCGTAGTGCGCGAGGGCGGTGATGTACCAGAACACCGCGAACACCAGCCAGATGGCGAAGTGGACCACCACCGTGCCTATCACGATCCAGCGCCAACGGAGATTGATCTTAAAAAAAACATATATAATATGCTCTTAATATATTTCTGCTCTATTCCATTTTTTAAATTCATACAAACAGGCAGACGGGTCACGTGATGATAAGTGGATCATCGCCTATGGACACTTGCAATATGGACGCCTATGGACGCCTATGAGCACAGCTTTTTTTACGCCTTTCTTGAAGAGCCTGATATCATAGCGCTCCGGGAAAATCTCAGAAGGAAGTTCTGAGGATAATACCCAGCCACTCATTGTGATCATATGCAAAAGAGCACTCAGAAATGGGAGAAACTTAATCGACGAATTTCAAATAGATTTAGGAGATAACGTCACAAGCCGCGTAGGTGCGGATGCAGCAAACTTCGCCGAGCCATGCGTACGGTGCAGCAATGAATATTGAAATTCTTAAACATCTTATTCTTCGCGACAGATTCATCATTGCTGTGGGTGCTGATCCCCCTTTTTTATTACACATCGTGTCGGTTGGTTTTCGGTAATAGGACATTCTTAAAGTAAGGTGTAATTTGAAGTATAATTTTGAAACTCACCAGAGTGTGGAAGGTGTCGTTCAGGAGCCGTATCTTCTCGAAAGGCACGTTGGATATAAGGGCCACGTTCTCGAGCCCGTTCTTGGACACCAAACGTTTAGGAAAGTCTCCGTAGGCAGTCCTGTGTCTCACACTTGGTTCTGATTTGTAGCTATTATTTAAAAAAATGTTGATTTAATCGACACTAGAGTACCTAGTAATGCGCAATTTCCTTTTTATTAGGAAATTTTATCAGCTGTGAGCTAATATTTTTATTACATAGTGAGGTTTGCGGTTTTCGAAATAGTAAGAGTATTCGATTGGCTATTCGCTCCAGTAATTTCTTAATAAGAAGCATTATCTTCTTTTACAAAAGTTTTTATTAGACAATAAGAGTAATTGTAACTTCGCGAATATTATCATCTGTTCTTAACATTAAACCTAGAGCTAACTAATATGCAATTTTATTAGTTTTTGTGGATGAAGTGAGTGATGTTGTGACTGCATTATCTACCAATTTCCGGATGCTGAGTCTCATCGTGTCATGGCTGTATTTGCTTGTTATTTGCTGTATTGCATGTTATCTGCAGTTAAATAAACTGCATAAGATACTAAGATTATTTACGTGACGCATTCTATAGTGTCTGCCAATCTCTGCTTTGCATTTTTGCAGGTAGTCATACGCAATATTACAATGCAAAAATATTTAACAATAAGGAATTTTCATAGGAATAGAATTAACAGCTTCAATGACGGCAATTGTATAGAAAGACTCATCAAAAGTTATTTTGCTAACGATATTTTCTTGCTTTAAATATTCGCCAGACGCCAAAAGGTTACTGAATGTCGCGATAAGGAGTCGATCTCCTGTCGTTTTTAATCCAACGTCTTAAGACGCTATCAAGAATTCACTTTGGCCTTGTCCTTGTGCGGTATTTTGAAATGTTGATTAAATTTGAGACTACACTAAATGTATTAATTGAATAGCATTTCATTTCTTTCGAGGAAAAGTGTTTTAGTTGCATGTATATTGGTTTTATGTTGCACTTTTATCATTAATGATTTATTTTAATGTCTCCTATAACAGAAGAAACGACCAATTGGACAATCGTTAATGTTATTTATGAACCTGGAACTTGTGATACGATTTAAGACTCCAAATATGTCTTCTATTATTACTGCGAATGATTTATGGAAATAAAGTACTTACTTATAGTCCTTATAAGTTATGTTCTTTAAATGAGGAGGTTTTTTCAAAGCACTCTTGAGAGGCAGAGCATTTGTAACAGATTTTGAACAGAACGTTTGATTTTCCATGTTTTCTTTAACATTCTTCTTCAGATTCAAGCTCGTGTTGCTCTGTGTTATAATTATTTTGGGCAAAGTTTGTGACAGTTTCCGAAGCCGCCCAGATATCTTCTCGCCAGTCATGGAGTTTAAGCTGTCGTTTGATTTTAATTCGTTTATGAAATCAATTTTGTCCAAGCTAGCCTTTTCATTCCTGTCAATTTCAAAATTCGCTTTCGCATTGAAATCGTTTGGTTGTTTTTCATCTTTAATGGTTTCGTAATCTCCATCTTCGCTATTTCCAGGATCTTCTACATCGTATTCTATGCGCTCTTTCATGTCATAATCATCAGTATGTTTAGCATTCATTAAATAATCGAGACACTCATCGTAAAGCTGATTAATTTGGTCGAAATCTATATCGTTCTTGAGAAGAACCTCCGCTGCCATCATGGAAAGTTTTTATTTATGGTTTATTTGCTTTTGTTATTATTTAAGGATAGTTGATGATTTTGAGATCGACGCTTTATTTTTAAGAAATTCAATGTATCTACAAAATATGTATTAAGATGTAAAAAATAATTCACAAAGTCTCGATGTTTTAAGCCTAGCATAAATATTAATTATGACTAGCAAATCAATATTTTAAAATAAATGCGTTTTGTTAAATGATATACATATAACATGCTGTCTCTAAAGCTTAATAATAGCTACATACCTTAGCGCAATAAAATTATAACGTTTACTTAAAATTCTACAACTTTCTTGAACTTTCTAGAACTCACAAACTCACTTCTCACGATACTTTCTTTCCGAAAACAAGCCAACTAATAAATATGACCAAAACAGAAATTTTCAGATGCGAAGCACGATTGAGTGGTATTTCAGTTAGTATACATCTTAAGCGGTTGTGGATCGCGCTATCAGATCGTTATCAGCGCTATCAGGACTAATTGTGACTGAAGCGGTGACTGCCATCTCCGCCGACCTTGCGAGGCTGCGTTGTTCCACTACGCTCTACCGACCAAATTATCTTATACCGTTTGACATACAGTTTCAGATAATTGCTGACAATTACGTGTTTAAAACAAGAGATCATCGCAGGCCTCAAAAGTAGCAAATTAGTTGTAACCGACGTCTGATAACACGGATACTAACTAATACTAACTGCATTTAACTAAAGTAACTGTCTAGACTATGTTAGTAACTGTCCTGTTCCTACAGTCTTGTTGATGAATACTCAGCAACTAATTCTTATTAACGCCTGTTAGTAACGGAATTCACACTAACAGGCCCATTCATATAGTCCTATTAGAGGTTGATTACATAGGCTTATACCTAGCTACACAGACATACTTGTGACTCCTTAACTACTTCACTTCAAAAATTGTAGTGAATTAATTAATGGACAACCTGTAAAACGGGTTTATAAAATATTTGTTTACAACTTATGTTTAAATCGATGCTTATAATTATTTTATTCTAAATATTAAGTAATAATAATTATACTCGAATTCTATTTGTTTAAATTGCACGCAGTAAGAGACAAAAATTGAACTGTAATTCTGTAAAATCTTTAAATGAAGCGATTTTGGTGAAAATGAACGTCTTCGTCTTTGTCTTATTATCTCGCGGTTCCAACTGTCGTTAACAGAATAGCCCCTGAAGCCAGCAACGTTTAGCGTATGAAACCCACGTTAGCTAGCGATAGCTAAATGCGGTATCATTCGTTATTTTGCGCCTTTTGTTTGGACAATAGTTCACACTGTTCTTTATGTTGAGTTTAAGGTTATGTAATGATTCTGTTACGAATCGATCTGGCTCTAATCTACCTATTTATTTATTTTCTGTGGTGTGTTGTGTGTAGACTTCGCTTTCAATTATAAATGAAACCAGCTAATTCCGTTTCCAAACTATGGCGAGGACACCGACAGAGATGGAGTCCTATTCGATTGTTTGAAGCAATAAATTCATAAGCGATGGGCGCAAAATTTAGGCGGGAAACGATGCCACAGAGTAGCTATCCCCTAAACGTTATGCGGTTCGTGTACTCTCTGTCGCTGTCCTTGCAAACAACTGTAATACTTGATTTAAAAAAAAAAACATTTCATTTACACGTCGTGCACGGATTCTTTATAAGAACATATCGGGAAAACAGAAACTAGACATTCTGTGCTTTGCCGAGGAGACGCTGGTCTCTAGACTAATATTAACACATACATTTCTAAACATCTATACCAGTTCGAACCGGTTCGAACCAGTTCGAACCAACGGCGTTTTTTGAAACGATTTTTAAGAGCACTTCGTGTGGAATAAATATCAAATAACAATAAAAATGTTGTCACCATTTTAATACGTATAATTTAAAATACATTATACACACAATATACTGTTGTTCGATCGTTTTACATACTTACACGAGTAATAACGACATTCATACGGTGTATAGTCATTTATGACATGTATAACCAGCAGCCGGCCGAATGATCCAACGATTAACAATCTAGACTGCAGAGTCGGCGGCTGTAGTTTCGATGTCTATCGCGGACCAATTTGTTCTAAATCTGGCTATAGTATATAGTATAAATATCTGCAATATATTTTTTATATATCTCGTAATAATAATACATATAATACAAATTGTAGCATTTAGCTAATAATAATAATGGTTATAATGTTATGTTCTATAAATAGACATGGCATAAACAGACATGGCGTACATGTAAAGCGCTTTCGCAATTTTTAAGGGCTCTTCGGTCAATAAATTGAATATTCAATAATTCGCTTCGTGTACTCGACATTACTTGTTTTTTTAAAATACAGAGTAGTCTTTTTCATAGCTTTTACCTGACGTTTAAAATGGTTCCAGGTGATTAGTGACAATAACGGAAATAACACAAATTCGTTTACCTGTATCGTTACTCGATGACCTCATGCATACTTACATACAACGTATGTTCCGGTTCCGCGGTGACATTACCTAATCAATAAATACATAAAATTATAATAAACAATTTTGGAATAGCTGGACGCGCGGTCATCTGATCTCAAACTTGGCAGAACTTATACAATAATGTTCAAATAATTGAAGACATGAGTGGATGAAGGAGATATGTCGCATTTTCGCATTTTTGCTGTTTTATGCATGAATGATTGTGTTATGTGCATACAAACAATTTTAAACCTTAAAACAACCCGGTTTGTGGCTGTTTTAGAACTTGACTACTTGATG
>DWUN01003352.1:0-12176 GCA_018249975.1 Passova gellias
TTTTCAAATCGGACCAATATTTCCTGAGATTAGCGCGTTCAAACAATCAAACAAACTCTTCAGCTTTATATTATTAGCATAGATTAGAGATTAGAAGCGTAATCAACAATTTTTCAATAGATATAGATATGTTACATATTTCCATGTAAATTCGATTTCAAATTAATAATTTCCTACTTTGTACGAATATTTTAAAAATAATTAACTTAGTTCGGAACTTTAAGTTCTCGTTTATTTACTCAATTCTTATTACATAATTTAAACTGTGTAGCGGTAGGAAAAGGCTTAACAACCTATGCGGTTAAAGTTCGAGTGCTCACAGAGCCGGAGAAAGTAACAAGTATTACCTATAACCAACTTTCATTTCATCGCAGACCGGTTTCGATCACTTTTTTCCGACTCTTGCGAATCTACTGAATCTACGTTTGCCAAACAACTTCGTACTAGCCATTACAAAAATAACTACTCATTAAATATTTACGTGAGGCATGTCGTATTCTATAACAATACCGTCATGATAAATCAAATATTATATGCACAGTGGCTTTATTATTTGTTTTAGGTTCATCAAACTCTTTGTCAGTAATAATATAATCGTGCGTAGGACCCGATTACCATTTTAGGTATAGTTATAAAATAATCGAGCGTCCGATTCGTTCGATCTAATTTCAGCTTTAGTAGTTGATGTCAGAGTGGATTATGGGTAAAAACAAAAATAAAGCAGCTTTAAAGTTAAAAAATTAACAATAAAGCAGTCGTTCAACTTTGAATGTGTATTATTACAGGCAGTTTGGAGTGTGCCGACTTTTCGTTGAGCGAGTTTGAATGTCGGAGCTTATTGTCGAAACGATATCGATTTTTGGCAATTGGTAATTATTTTGGGTCGGATGGCATTATGCGTATACACTTCCTCGTCTTCCATCTGGTGGTGAAACGCGGCAGCAGAAGGCACCATATTATTAGTAAAAAGTAGACAGATCGAACATTTAAATTTTTTAATCTTTTGTGGTCTGTTTTTTACCGAAAAAGAGGGCGACAAGGTGTACTTATCCTACGCGTGGCGATATACATGTGTTCGCGTGTTTGGTTTCGGGGTGATTTGCGAATGTGCACATGTCGATTTCACTTTCATGCAAATTTATAATTTTCGTAGTGAAAAATGATGACAATTTGTTCGGAGTTCGGAGAATGTTAATTTGAAAACGGGTCTCGCTATCGTTCGCTTCAGTGAACAAGGCAAAGAACGTGTAGTGAGCGTAGTGAGGAGTTAGCTATGGGATGGTCGGCGTGGACGTCAGTAATAACTGCTGGTGTCGGCGACCGCGAACGCGTGCACTCAACTCCGCGAGTGCGTGTAACGGTCTCTTCTTTCATACTACTCTTTCGTAAGCCTTAATAAATAGCTAAAATGAAATAATCAAAAATAGCTAAGCAGTATTAACTTTGGTGCCTAATTAAAATTCGCAAATTGTTTACAAAGTAGTTAATTTATTGTACTAGTATATTGACACTATTAAGAACATTAATTGGCTAATTAATTTAAGTAGTAATCAAAATTGCAATACTTGTAATAACTAGCTCAGTAGATCTCAACACATGTTACACTGCTCTATATATACCTAACCTTTTGCAGATTGGCATGGTGAACCTAGAATGCAAAACCATTGATTTATTTATGTCTTTCAATGGCTATAGTCGAATTCAAAATGAAAGCAATGATTTATACTTGATCTAATTGTGAATTTTTATACACAATGCTCACTTAAACAATACCGTCGTTTCTAGTTACAAACATGCCTTCGTATGAAACCAAATGGATAAGAGGGAATAGCACAATACAATGATTTATTGGAGAAATTGTGAGCAACGACTGCAAAGGCTTTTTTTACGTAAGAAGTTCATTAGCAATTTTTCTTTGTTTATTACGTTAGTGTTGGTTTAAAAAAGGATTCTTTTTGTCATCGACAATTCACTTGTTTCATTTGTCTTTGTGAAGTAATAAGCGCCATTGAAACAAAAAGTTTTAGACTATTTTAAGTACCTATATAGTTCATGAAGGTAAATGGTATGACCGGTCGGTCGTGACTCGTGACCCATATCATTACGAAGATAGGAGGGTAACGAGGCAATTGAACACCATCTGCTGAACCCATGCCATTAACAATAGACATTTGCTAACCCTTACTTCAACTTCCTTTCAATTTCGATTCCAATTTTTACCTTCTTTTTAGAAAAAAATCAGGTAAAATCGCTCTTTGCTAAAAAAACGCGAACGGACGTACCCTTTCTTTTCTTCTCGGATTTCACGAACAGGTAAAGTCCAACTTTTTTGCTCAAATGTGTATCTTTGTGCAAGTTTTGCTATATCTAACTCTTCTTTGAACGCGTAAAAAATACAAATGATTGTTTAATCAAAACTTTTTGGCGACAAAAAAATAGGGATAGAACCATTGAAAGATTAGTTTTTTAACATTCTTTTGTTAAGAGACGCGCCGTAACCGACATTCCCAGATTGTCGAAGCATTGTGTATTCGCTAAACGATATCGCGAAAAGGGATCTTCTTTCAAATCAGTTTCTTAATGATAAAATATCAGCGGGAAGCCACGATACATTTTCAAAATATGCTATTCTCATAAATTAGGTATTTATTATGTTGTTGACATAAATTCATATATAAAAGCATGCACCACACAATACATAAGTGCGCTTAAACAACTAGTAGTTTTTGCGTTCCGTTATAATGGCTTTATTCTTTTTTTGTTCAAATATTTAGGACCTTGAATTGACTGAATCATTCTTTTGTCGTGAAAATTATAATTTTTTACCAAACAAAGAGATATATTTGGACAAAGAGGCATATACCTACATGTATCTGCAGTATAAGGACTTGAATTAATTCTAAATGAAACTCCTTTATCAAACGACCACCATAGAACAAATATATATAGGCGCACGAAAAATATCAGTAAGGCTCTTTATATCATGTTCTATTTTACACATAGACAGTAGCGGCGACTACGTACGTGGCCCTCGGAGGTTAGGGCGGTGGACTATTACGTGTGCATTACTATGAATAGAGTTGCAGTTGCATTAGTAAGCGATTTCATGACAATTGCGACGCGGCTGACGGTCGTTCGCGAGTCGCGAGCGGTTATAGGGCGAGCCCCGTTAGAACGGGGTGACTGACACCACACCACCACTGCAGCCTGGTGCATTGTGCTCTAACGAGAACGCATTACGTGCAATCATAACTTGTAAGCCAAAAGCACTTTACCCATGCCACTCGTGGAAATTTGCAGACGCTTACCAGTAACAAAGGGAAAACGTGGTTTTATTTAAAAAATATATTAACAACGAAACCCTGCGTGGTACTCCTGTAATCCTTGTAATCCTCGGGGAAAACGGTTTCGATAAGGACATGAAAATAGTAAAAATAGTACAAAATTTCGTGGTATCGAATACATTTGGTAGACATAAAATTTCATCGTATTTATAGAACCACTGTACTCGCATCTCGTAACTCTCCGCGGCGACGCGACGCGGAGTTACTGTTTTGCGTTTCCTGCTCAAAAATATTCTGTATGTCGAGGAACTTATAAACTAAGTAATGAAACTTTTACTTCTCTAATGTCGTGACAATGTATAAATGCGAGAAAGTGTACTTAAAAAGGAAAAGTAATATATATTATATATATTATAAGTTGGATAAGGATCTATGTAAAGGTATTTTAAAATTTGTTTTATTATTATTTTTTTGTTTTATTTATTTTGTTGTTTACAAGGACAGAGATGTTTGGCACTCGGTGCTTTCTGCCTACCCCGTTAGGGACGTGGCGTGATGTTATGTTGTTGTTTTATTTACTGAGTTTACCTAGAGTGTTACGGTATATTGCCAAATTAGGCAACCTATCGTGTTGTAATGAAACGACGACTATTGATAACCCATACATCTATTTACTATGTGTACGTATATACTTAAGTGTTGAAATGTAAATTGAATATGCAGCTTACTTAAAATCGACGGGGCATTGACTTGAGCTTTATAATTAACTTCATGCTAATGCGAGTATTGTTTCTAAGTCAATGTCGATTAAAGGTGCTTTGTGTACCACAATCGTGTAAGTATTTTAACTGCTTCTCATTCGGTATTATTCGTCGAGGCAAGGAAACGTATAAGGTCAACGTTCGAAATGGTGTCATTCACAGTCGATGGTGGCTACTGAACCCGAACTGGTCGTCCTTGGGCCCGCCACCAAAATCGCCAATCACCAGCACACACTCAAGATAGCCGCGTCTCGCGACAGACACACAAGCAAACCGACTTGTAACAAGCTCACGAACTCGATCTTCGAGTCACTGAAAATAGCGATCGGACTGAAGACACACATTACGATTTTGTTTATTTTTTTTGACAAGAGACTTGACCGAAATGTATGCATCTTCACGTGCAGGTATGACCGTATTCATATTGTTATCATTTTCTTGTTTCAAAGAGATATCGGTTTCTGAAGCGATTTGTTCATTTACAAAATTGTAACGTGTGCTGCATAAGCTTGATTCCAAAATGAGTAATAATGTTTAAAATGAAATTACCTAATAATATTTGACAGGCCACGGAGTCGCCGTCCGGGGTCGATAATAATAAAATTTATGATATTCGAGTCAGCGAGGCCTCGGGCCAGTGACCGCTGCCGAATTCAAGGTCTGACTGTAGATCGCGGTAAACAAGTGCCAATGTAGATAACACGTCAGTCTATCTACATGACGCACACAGCTGCCGGTAATAGGTGTGTGGGCACACATGCTCATTCGCTACGTATCTATTTTCAGCACTCTAGGAAAAACTGAGAACAGGATTACCAGGTTTTTCGTCAGATTATTTGGGGTAAATACTTAGAAGATCATCCATTAACGAGTACCACGACGTATTTTAGAATCAACATTATTTAGAAATAGACTGACCTATACCGTTTGTCGGAGAATGAAAATGAATGAATTGAAAATAAAGTCGCCTTGCCAAAGGTTCGATATCGCATGCTATTCGTGACTTTTACATGTCATGACTTTTACATGGGAGTTTGGAAAACATCGCGGACTATACAATACGTCAACCTTTGGTTTAAAAAACCTGTAGTTCATTCTGTTTATTTTAAAATAAAACAGGTACTTTATACAATTTAATTTAACGTCATAATATGTGTATATCAAGCAAGTTATACTTGGAATACTTGTTATAAGTGTACATTTAGGCGAAACTGTAAAATATGCAAGAAATTCATGTCGCAGGTAGGATATGTAACAAATTGTTTTTCAAAACTGGCCTCAATTTTAATGAGAAAGCCGTTTGTATTGCATAAATTAAACATCACGCACAAATTATTTATACGTAGTTTGTGGCAGCGAAGTTATACGATGCACGACAAACTGGTTACGCAGGGAACTAGATGTAAAATTGAAAAAGTGCGCGAAGCGCTCGGAGCGCGGTCACTAAACCGTGTTCGATAGGTAATTTAGGCAAAGGGATCAAACGGCGCGGCTCCGTATACATAATCTTAAAACGTGTAGCATTAAGTACAAATTGTGAGTTTAGCGATACTTTGAAAGTGGTCTTTCGCTAAACGGTAATATTAGAATTTAATATCAACCTTTTTGACCGACTTCAAAGAGGAGGAGGTATTCAATTCGTCTGTTTTTTTTTTTCATAGATTAAATGAAACAATTTTAAAAGCCTTATACACGTGACATTACATTTCATGTTATCAAGTTCAACGACATTTTATCATTTTACCTTGGAATTATCGCTTTGTCTGCAAAATAATTGATGGAATCCGACCGCTTTCAGCAATACCAATAAGTAAATTTCGGCTTAAGTCAACAATGTGACTGTTAACCAGCGTGTGTAAGAACAGTTGTGATAATAAACAACATACATATGATGTTTAAAAGAGTGAAAAATAAATGTTATTTTATCCTATGCTACCCACTTCCTACCGTCGGGACATCGTACACCTCGCCTCTCCACGCAATGAAGTGTCACGCGAATTAAAGCGATTTTCTAGCGGCTGAGTGTCAAAGTGCCGACAGCGCTGGGCACGTTGTCGCTTGATGTCGACGTCCTCTTTGAACTTTCCACTCTTTAAACTTGATTATTGACACATGGTTGGCGAGTGAGGCTACACAGCATTACGTAACCCAATTCTCTTTTCTAAGGGTTGCTGAAGAAATCACGTGACTGACGCATTTTGTCGATGTGTTTTAATCCTGGACCAAGTTTCACACTGTTAGGACAAATATTGGGATAGTTGTTGATTCTAGAAAATCTTTAGGATTTGAGGTAAATTTGACACACTGCTATTCACCACTCACAAAAGTTACCGTTGCTAATGCACCAGTCTGAAGAGGTTCTACAGCAAATTTCGCTAATTACGTGCTTACATATTTATGGATAAAGGGACTGTTGTAGATTAAAGTCTCATTTGTAAGCAGATATCATGACCTCGTTTATTACTCTTCTGTTGGACACGCGTCCTCAGACAGAATAAGACCAAGGTACCTATACTTTGTTTTAATTAATAGTGTATTAATATTACATTGGTGAGGGGTACAATAAAGAACATCTGTATTGTAACTATGTTTTCATTGATACATAGTATATCTTGTATAAAACTAGTTGGTAGTTGTGTGCATAGTTACCGAATGTGAGTAAGCGCATAGCTACATAAAGGTTAGATACTAGTAGATCATGTCATACGCATGCGTGCCGCGTAATCGGACAGGATTCGCACGATGAGGCGTGCGGGCGATGCATTGGCGGTGCAGTGTGTGAGGAAGACGAAGCGAGTTCAATGGTATTTGATATAGTGCACGGGAGTTCTTTAACCCCTTAGCCTACCTGCAATTCCTGCGAATGAGGCGGCCCGGCCGTTGTCCCTGACTACCTCTATCAGGTACGACGCTTTTTAGGTCGCTGCCGATGGCCGTAGCGACAGCACAACAGTTAACATTTTTTAATATATTTTTTAAGCTATGAACTCTATTCACCCGATTTCATAATATTTTACATACATACATACATAACATCACGCCAGGTCCCTAACTGGGTTGGCAGAAAGTAGCGAGTGCCAAATATTATTATTTGGCATATTACTTCAAAAATTTACCTTTTAGAACATTTCGTTGAAAATCAAGTTTAATAACTTGCTAAAATTTTTAATTTTAATTTTGAATAGGTACTATTAATAGAACCGCTTCTTACATCATTAGTGTAATGTCACCAGACGACAGGGCATGCAATTAAAAATAACTTCTTTAACATCCTTAACTTTTATTGCAGTTTTCATTTTGATTCAAAGGCCATTGATTTGAATTTAAATTAAAACGACCAGTTATAAATTGGAGAACAGCAAAATATGTTTGAAGTTAGTTTTTTGTAACTAAAACGCAAGAATGTAAATGTGTTATAAATTAATTGTAGAGGGTTATTCATGCACCCGTGAAGAGCGCATATTACAGTGATGTAAGAGGTTTTCAATTATGCGGATCACGTCATACGAAAGCTGACAGCATGTCAACTATAATCTAGGATTTTAAAAATTCGCAGCAGGTGTAGCGGCGTGCGTGGGGGGCGAGCGGCGGGGCGCTGGACTGGTTTCCGTTGTTTCGCAATAACATGGGTTCAATGACGCCTCCATACTTATAATTGCTGGTGTGTCATGAGCGTACCTACGCCCCTTCACTTCTGCGTGCAGTACTCTTAATCTTGAAGATTCGTAACACGTTCCTGTTGTACCTACTATTAAAATGCACCGGACATTTTGTTGCAATTTGCAAAATTACAGTTTCTCGTTTAACGTAGATGTATTTAAACGTCGACAAATTTTAAACTGTTGCTATGTGGAATAGTAAGCTATGTTCTACAAATATAATAAGATTCAACATTTACCTCGTTGTCTTAAGATAACGCAGCGTTAGTTATAAAAGAACAAGCATCATCCGAATATTTATTCCTCTAGTGACCTACAAAACGGATATCGACGAAAGTAAACAGTGGGAATCAATAAATAATTCATGTACAGAATAAATATTACTATTGTTTTAATATTAACCTCTTTATAACCTTATGGATTTAGTGTTATGGATTTTTAGTTCAATAGAATGAAACAATGTTATAGTTATATAAAAGTAGAGGTTTCTGCGGTTTAACAGCAATTCATTGTAGTATTTTAATAAAAGTATCATATTTGCAACAATTCCATATCGTTTCTCCAATTATTAATACAATTCGTATAACATTGATCCCATCCAACTTTAGATTCACTTGTACATATAATGCTCATACTTTGAGTGTGTTATTAAAATGTATTAGTTAAAATATCGAATTATAATGTAGAACTATCTAATGAGCATGAATTAAGGAGTACAGGAGATGGTAATGCTGAGCTCAGTGTCTGACGGTGGCGGCACGGCGTTGACCCCGCGGCGAGCGACGACCCAGCGCAACGCAAGCCAGTGCTTGGATGCCAGCTAGCGTCAGCTGGCATTGCTAAATGGATTGGTTTATAGATGGCACATGACTTTAGCAAGCAAATCTTTGTAAATTGCAATAACGTAAAAACTTTAACGAACAAAATAGCTCACTGTAAGTCCGACTTTAAAATAGTTAACAGAAACTAGTAATCAATATGATTAAGTTATCAAATGCCGATTATAGTTCTTTTAAAAACTTTTAACGATATTTACAAAAAAACCTTTGTCATTTACAATAAAACAATCAAATACAATAAAAGATATGTGTGTAAAACATCGTTAATTACACACGTGATAAGTAATGGAAAAATTATCCACAATATGTGTAAAACCTAAGAAAGCTCTTTGCCACGTAACAAAATGAAAATAATGATTGATACAAAAATCTCTAAATAGCATGAAGTTGTAGCAGTGAATGTCGCAAGCGGCCGTGGTCGATGACTCCGAATGTTCTAGTACATCTCTCTGCGAGCCGCGTTACGTAAGTGCGAGAAAGTTGACATCGGTTCGTACGACTCGAAACGAATTCTGCCGCTGATATGTCAATGAACCACAAAACAATTCTTTGTGATTCTTAAAGCAATATACAAAACTTTAGAGTCAGTAATCTAATCTTAGTGTTAATTGCAATTTCACATTTGACATGTTGTGAATGAGATTTATTACATTAAGCATTGACCAATGGAGTATGGAGTATGAGACTTGGAGTAGACCTTTTCAGCGACATCGGCGGTGGCAGAAATTTTTGGCCAGGTCTCGGTTCGAAACATTTAAGCCCTCTCTCAACTTTTCGTCATAATTAATCAGTTTATTATTAACTAATGATAACAATCCAAATCTGGTCCGTAATTTAAAAAGCTGAAGCATGGAGAAATTGTGTGACATTCACGTACTAACAGCATGTCATATTTGGCACTCGGTACTTTCTGCCTACAGAGTTAGGGACCTGGCGTAATGTTATGTATGTATGTAACACTATGTTTAATTAAATTAATTATTTGTCAGATAGTACTTTGTTCATATCGTAACACCCTCAAACTGTATTAATATGAAATGTCATTGTCATAGTGTTCGTTATCTGAATCGGTGAAGATTTTTATATAATTCTGGGTCATTGTACTGAAGTGATGTTTTGTTCGGCTTATCGCAACTCTGTTATCGAGTAAGCTATGTATGTCACTGATAGCGCACTCATTCCATCCCTGACTTGTACGAAACAAAGGCCCTATTATTGCTCTATTAGAGCTTACAGTGACTTCATGTTGGAGATTCCATGAAAAGCATAATAGGAGGTCAGTACGTTCGTTTAGGAAATGCCAATTAGACATAGCGGGTCTGCATATTTTTTAAGGCGACGTGTCCACTTTGTCTACTTTGCTGACAAATAATGAAGAGCATGAGCCAGGCATGGAATCGAAAAAATGGCGAAAATAAATAATTAGAGAGAATACATTCGTCCGAATGTTAGAAAAATAAAGGAATGACGAGGCACCTGCCGTCGCTCGATTGAGAGAAACAACAAGAAAAAAATACATTCACTTGTGAGAAGTGTGTTTTTATGCGTGCGTCATAGGCAAAATTATAAACAAAGTCTATATTATAAGTTATGCAAATATTACGTGTCATGTTCTCATTATAATCGCATAATATAACCATGATTCATATTGCCCCATTAGTTTCAACACTGGTAATACGAAGATAAAAACATTCATATATATGTACGTATGAATATTATCGAGAACAGATGCTCTATTTATCAAAACTGTTACATAATTTACAAGTTATGTCCAAATTACAACGTATTAAATAACCTACCATTACTTGGGACTCTACAAGACGAAAATTAATAGGTGCTGTTTAGGTATACATGGTTTAGCTTCGGATGCAGCTGTGACATATATCAAGTGTTTAGTAATAAAAACTACATAGGTATATATAAAGTAACCAGTAAGTGGCAAAAACAGATGGTGCTAGGGTTAATTCTTTGCTAGACAGGTATCTATGATATATGTTTAACTGAGATATGTTTTATCTGTTTGGGTATTCGGTTTGGTTCATATTTTCGTCCGGGTGAATATGTATGCATTCTACTCCAGGAAGGTAATCCAAGGGTGGCTTATGAACCATTATATACCTTAAATAAAATTCAATAAGTAACAAGTAGAAATAGACAATCACACTGATAAAATCATGAGAATTTGTTCAGATTTCGCATTAATAGGTAAATATGGAATTAAAAGTATTCTACGTATACCTTTGACCTTTATATGTGTAAATGGTAAGCTACATATTTAATATATACACTGGAAAGGGTTTTCTGTGAGTAAAAATGTTTATTGACGCCGTATTATAATCCCTGATACTCGGAACGGCAATTCGCGATATTGAGTATTAAGATAGATAATCAGTTATTGATTGGATGGCGGAGGGGTGAGTGACCATTTGTATTTATTCAACTGTGTTTGTGACTCCATTCAAGGACGCATTTTACGTCACCTGAGCAATAAACAAAGTGGAACGATGTTCTTGTTTTTGTCATTAACATTTTCCTATTCTCGATTGTGTTGTATTTTTTTTTTACTTAATCGTCCAGTTTGGCCGCTAACTCGCCTGATAGAAAGTGATCACGTAGTTTACGATGCATAATTTTATTCGAATGCTCACTAAAAAGACAATTATCAGGGCCGACTGGAAGACATTTCTATTGGGCATGAGGTTCGCTCCTTGTTACTCCTAATATCTAGGTTATTATGTAAATAAATTATAAACATTGGATTTTGATATAATTATTGATTCACATTCGTCATTGAAATGCATAAAACGTGAAATTTGTTTTTTGTACCATCACGCCAGGTCCTTAGCGGAGTACGTAGTAAAAGTCGAATGCCAAATATCTCTATCCTTACAGAACTGACGTGCTTATTCTGCATTATCAAAACATTCTTATTACCCTTCTTTAAGTAAACTGTTAAAGGTAGTGGCAACGATATATTTACATACATATATGTACACACGTCAACGAAGTGTTCTCAGAGCCAAACAATGAAATTTCACTGTTCAAAAACTCTTACACCGAATAATTTAAAACGTTTGGTGCTTAATGTTATGAATGGGGAACACGTAACGCTTTACCAGACAAATTTGGTATGTAGACAAATTCATAGAGATGGCTAAAGTAGATCTCGTGGCGGCCGCACTCATAGCGAAACGGGGACTTTGCGGTCACTAACCCCTCACCACCCCCTTTCTTGCGAAATAACATTGAACGCCTTCATCGTTATACTTTTCCTATATGTAGAGCGAGGTTCTAATTTTCCTTTTATACACATTTTTTATATCCTATTTAGTACTTATTATTTCAACTTACTGCAAGCAAAGCTGCTAATGATATAATAATTGTTACCTGCATTAATAAAATTAGTTAATTGCACTTTACGGATAAAAATACATTTTACCCGTGTAAAATTTATGAAAGACCTGTAACCGTGAGGTAATAATTCCACAATGTATTACGCTGCGGTTGGGCAAAATAATGATTTTCGTAGGTAGTGTTAAAACAGTAGACAATGTTTCAAGATTGCTCATCAATTCAGGACGTGTCGCTCGATCCTATCGTCGCCGAGCCCGCACAGGATTGTTCTAGACTAGA
>DWUN01003353.1:0-12176 GCA_018249975.1 Passova gellias
CAATAGTTCGTAACTTTCGGGTCATTAAAAAAAAAAATTGTTTCGTCTAGGATTCTAATATTATTCATTGTCTATCTTTCATTAATTGAAAAAAGTAATAATTTTTAATATTTACCATTTCACATTGATACCATATCCTTATAACTAACTGTTTTATATCATAAGGTCTATATTTGCATCTGGCGATAATGCTTGTCAAAACATCAAAGTTAGTCGATATTTCTTTGGAATTCAACCCCGAGGCTCAATACTTACGGAACACTTAGGCCCGGTCGTTGAAAGAGATTGGGTGTTGTGTACTGTTACAATGTATCACGATTTGAGGCGGACGTCCGTTTTATTGGTGGCTTTGCAGCATAATGCGTGACCACATACGGGCATACATTTTCGTAGGTTGAAGAAACAACACGCTAGCCATTGGATGCGACTTGGTGATACATGATAAAAGGAGTTCCGTATTCAATAATAGGACTACAAAATCATCATCAACTGATGTCATGGATGAACCGAGCAGGTACGAGCGATTATAACCGTACATAAAATGTGTCAAATTTTTATTCGCTAATTATAACTTTCGCAATACATCTATTATATTCCAATATCCTAAGTTCAACGTCAAACACTATGGTATCATTAGCAACAACAACACAACATAGTGTCCGATCGGATCCGATTTTTTACTCGTTTTCCTTAAATAGGGAGGCGGGGCCTGCATAACGGCGCGCGGAAATTGGGTCGTGAGTCACTTCGTTTATGGTCGAGTTTAAACACCTTTGTTAATTACGGCGAATTGTATCGTAAGTGCGGTAAACACGCCGCTTTAATTTTGTCCAACCTTCCTGTGGGTCGGTTGCAAAAACTTCTTTATACAAATCTTTGTTTTTATAATGCAACTAGCTTTTGCCTGCGACTTCGTCCGCGTGGAATAGTGACTTTGGGCAGCATTTGGAGTATTTCAAAATAAATTATAGCCTACATGTTGCCGAGGACTAATAGCTATATAACAAAAAAAGTTTAATCGAAATCCATCTAGTAATTTTTGCTAGAAAGCCGGACAACAGACAGACAGACAAAAATTTCAAAATGATTTTTTTTGGCTTGTATCACTTGTATGAAGACCTCTAGAGGTAGAATTTTTTAGTGTTTATTAAATGTATAGAATTAAACTTTTCTATAATTTTATTATATGTATAGACATTTGGATAAATGACATATTTGGGCGACGCCCGCGACACGAACACAAAATCCCCAAAGTGTCAATAAAGTCAGTGGACGTGAATCGGTAATGAGGCAAAAAGGAAACGATATATTAATGTTTGTCTATGGAAATGACGTAATTTGCGTCACTCTACTAATTTATGGTCGGTTTCTGTCCGGCTGAATCATCGGCGAGCCGCGTTATGGTTTTTATGAAACTGCTACAAATATTTTCTTTTTTAGCATTATTAAAATATTATTATGCATATCATCTCAACTGTGTGTTCTATGCAGACTTAAAACCATAGACATTTTTATCAAAGTGTCAATGAAACATATTTCAGTCGTTAATATCTAAGGCACGTCTATTATTATTATCGTACCATCACGCCAGGACCCGAACGGGGTAGGCAGGGCCCACCGAGTGCCAAATATCTCTATCCCTACACCTCTTCTACGTGCATCATAAATTTAATTTAGTTAATCAATGTTAATTTTAGTATCAAAAATTTGTATTGAATTGATTATAATATCCGACTCTACTTAAACTTGAATTGTAACAATATCTGTACAAAAACGTTTTCACTTTTGCAGTTAAAAAGACATCAACGCGTTACTTTTAATTAATTAGAAACTTATATACAATTTTAATAACAAGGACCACTTTTTATAATTGTGATGAAAAACATCCTTAACAAGCGTACATCCCAAATATTTGTTCATAAAGCAATAAAAAACCTGTAAAGTCTGCTGACACGCGCTTGGAAAACGTGTTAGAGTAGAGTGTTACTCATTCTCAATCTCATTCTCAACGTACACCAACCTCCAATAGTGGAACAATGAAAGGGATTGAATATAATCTATACTAATAATATAAAGCTGAAGAATTTGTTTGATTGTTTGTGTAACGTCAATGAAAGATGGGAGTTGGTGACAGACTGTTTTACTCATAAAAGTATTGCCATACATATTACATTTTAATAATTGTTACATTATTAAGATTAGAAAACGTTATTTGTTATAACGCAGAAGCAAAATGTGGCGAGGAAGTGTAACGTTTTTAGACCACTCCTTAATTTTCTTTAGACGCCGCTATGAGATCTGCTAACGCTAGCCAGCTAACTAGCTAAATGTTCTCTGTTGTATTGGAGAATTGTAGAGAACAGTGGAACGATAAATATGTTGATAATTGATTATGCTGATTTACATGTAGCGTTCGCTGAATATGCTCATTTTTATTTACAACCTTAAGAAATTACGGAACTCTAAATACAAAATATATCCGTAGACTTATTTATACCGTCATAGAAAGTAAATTTTTTTTTAAATTATTCTCTTCTGTTATCTTTGTTTGTGTGTATTCTGACGCTATATCCAAATTAAACGTAAAAACGTTATAGCCACATATTAAAACACTGGTTTATGATGATAACTAATATGTAGCGGTCCCGCCCGCAACGCATATTGTTATTACACAAAAGAAGTTTGACCTAGTTTCACCCTTTTTAAGGATCCAATTTCGTGTAACTTCCCTAGAAAAGTGGATGCCGTGTTACAAAGACAATGGCCTTTAATTCCTTATAAACGACTTCTTTTACGCCAGCTTTGTGATGTTACTGGAAATTGGAACGAATCGTTTACGTATTAATAATGTGTTTTTGTTTTATTATCATTATTTTTACAATTAGGATTCTCAAAAGTACTTTCGGTTTTAGCTTAGCGTGGCTACCAATTCGTATAAATTACACTAGGAGGAGTCTTCGGTACCTTTATAGGCATAAATACATTTTAATTTCGCATATATTAAAGTTATAAAGGCTTAGTTGAGTCGAGTTGGTGCGCTTAATGCAAGCGGATTTAGGGGTCGAGAGCGCTGAAGTAATCGATGTCACACGAGCCGCGCTGAAAACTTCCAGTACTGGGTCAATGAGCTGAAGGTTCGTAAGCCTCTACTGCTGTACCACGCGACTACATGGAAATAAATTTTAATACATTTCATGGTTTCGCCAGTTAACTGTGATTGACGAGTATAGTCGTCATGGAAGTGGCAAAATTTTGTGTATTGACGAGTATACTCGTCATGCGTATTTTCAATTTTATAAAATAAACCTATCTTTTTCATCCAACATCTTACCAGCGGAATTTACTCTGTGATTGACGACTAAAGTGGTCGTGGCTCGATTCTGGCGACACAAAACTGTGCGCACTTTTAAATGAGGACGCCACAGTTAACTGGTTCAATTTACACCATCCAATGTGAATGGTTACTTGTAACAGTGTTTCAACAAATTAACATCACTGACTTAGGGCATATAGGCTTAAGCATCATTATGATGGTTATTAAACCTTAAACTGAATGAATAAAGTTGAAGGGCAGTCTATTTTGGTTTCCTTGTGATGATCTCGATTTTCGAAATTTAAATTTCCATTATGCAAATTGAAAGAAAACCCTTGGAGTTACCGTACCGCCGCAAATTCGGCACAACGTTATGGACGCTTGCGCTTCCACAGACGATAGTCATCTCCGTCCGTATTATCTCGTACCCTGGGAAGCTACCTCTAAATCGAGAGCACTATGGTAATTGACTTCACGAGCCGAAGTGAACAATTTCAGAACTGGGTCAATGACTTCTGTTGATTCATAAAGGTCTAAGAGAGCAACGTCAAGCTAATATGTTCCCAGTAATATTAACAACATGCATACGTTTAACTTTTGTGTACGAATGAATGCGGACTAATTGGTTACGCTACATTGAGACAAGGTAGCGCGATTTTGTATGGATTTGTTAGAAATAATGTTGAAGGCTGGTTTCCTTTATTCTCGCTAATAGAATAGCATGAAATGATTTTACTGTTTTTTGTATCTCTTGTAAGATGAAGGCGCGATTCTCATGCTCTAAGATCCATCTTATACGTGCAGTCCAAGTCAAACTTCGTGACAACGAAATTAATATTAGATTTTACCTCCAGACTTATAAAATTATAAAGACATGAAGTTATGTTAAATCTTTGTTTTTATTTTAGAGAAATAATTTCTAGATTTGCTCGAACGACTTGAACGTCTAAAAGTTTATGAAACCGTGTAGATAGAAACGTCCTTTAGATTTCTCATTTTTTAGAGTTCATTCATCTTTAAATGAAAAAAAATGCTAACATTTCGAATAAAATGAAAGAATGGATATTAATAGAATAGATAAGACCTTTTGTGTTAAGACTAAAAGAATTGATAAGACCTTTTGTGTTATGTATTCAATAAACTGCCTTTTTTTAATTTGCGAGAACAAGTAGCGCATTCTCTGTAAAATCTCGTTTATACTAAAATTGTTATTAGAAATTGAAAACAAATTGAAACTATTTGATACGTAGTTACGACAATTAAATAATATTTCAGATGTGAAGGACCATTAATTTGTAAATGTAATATCAATATTTTCATTAGTTTTCTTAATTTCATCATTTATATGTATAACATCAACTTCATTATCATAATTAGACACTGACGAGATTGGAGATTGCAGGTGACCTGTAAAGTTAAGTACTTAATACGAGGAATGACCGTTTCTTTAATATGTGACGTAAAAAGGGTAGTCGTCAGTTATAAATTTAATAGTGTGGTAATCCTATGGTAACTAGACCATTTGCAGTGTAGATCTTAATACTAGATTGATAACAATAAGCTAAGTTTAGATTATAATGTATCCTACAGCAGATATCTTTACAAATAACAAGGCATATTTTTATTCAACGACATTGATTCAAGCCAAAATTAAAAATAAAATCAAATATCAAGAAGTTTCCCGCGGCATTAATGAAACAGGCTCGTTTCTACGACCGCTTTTGTCTTTGCACTGATTGAGTTGTAGCATTAATTCGCACCGGTCTAGACGGTCTTTTGACTGTTGCAATGCCGCTTTCCAACCACCCACGCCGTGGCCACTGGTTCGGCGAGATTACAGATCTGATGGTATTGAAGTAGTACAATGGATAAACGTTCTTAGATTTGTAATTACTATTGAGCAATTCGTTTTCCGGATCGCTATTTGACGATTGGTTTCTGAAATTGTTCGGCTATTTTGAAATAATTCTCTCGATTGACATTAGTCGTTAGTAGCAAGGTGCAATTTTTGGACTAAACTACATGGTAAACTAATATGAGCTGCAATTGCAACGTGTGAACCAATTATGCGGTTGATTGACCCGTATGTACTGTATTCGGCATTTGACTTGTTTATTTAGCATACCGCCATTTTAATTCTCGATTTCATGTCTTTCAGACTATGACTATAAGATTTAACCAAAATGATTGTCTGCGGCTTTTTAATATTTTAATAACAGACATGGATATGATGAAATTTTGTTTTCTTTACACATCTGAGTATTGTATTGCAAAAATGCCTTGTAATATAGTTCCTTGTCTGTTTTTATGACGTCTCTCATGTAAACAAAGCCTTGCATGTAGCCAAAATATTTATAGATAAGGTGTTCTAGGTTCACATAGCGCTCGCTGGCAGCGGCAGGTACAGACAAAGTTCTGCCTCAAGCCTAGCTCACTAGGTCAACAGCTTTACTGAAGTGCTGCCTCGGAGACTTAAGTCTCTCAACCACTTACTTAAGAGTATATGTAATATATCCACATACATTAATATGAGCAATTAAATTTTTATTAACTGTCAATGCAACTTTCTACATTGTTTTGTAAACATGAAGTATATCATTTCGCGGTGGCGCAGAATCTAAAGAGTTTTAAGTTACCATGATAAACTACTGTCGTATATTTAACAATGAATCTTTAATATCCTTAGTGCGCCCTACATATCGATGTACGATAATTTGGAACTATTAAATTTTCCATATTTTATAAAATCCATTCGAAGGAGTTAAAGCAATTGTTTGTCACTAAATGGGATTCATAAGAATTAACATTCACAACATATAACATTAAACGCATTGCAGAATTCATTTCTATGCGCATTGTTTCGAATATTGTAAATATTTTTAAATGCATAGCTTTCTTTACATCATTGTTTAGATTCTGCATGCTTGTTATTAAGCCGTCAGCGTCCATAAACGGATGCTAGGTGATCTATTGTTTATAACGTATGCCTTTATGTGACCGTCTGCGAATTCTGTCTGCACAACATTTTAAGATTAACTTATTTGATTTCATACTTTTCACTGTGTTCATATCTGTCTTGTTAATCAATGTTGTTTCCACGAAAATTAGTTTAATGAATTGCACATTATTGTTCGACTAAAATTACAATGACAGTAAAGGCATGACGTCATAATCGTATTTAACGACATTTTTTAAAGACGCGCTGCCAATGGATAAACAAACATTTGCTGCATTTAAAGCCAATTACAAAATTCAAACAATATGAAAACTATGTTATTACACAAAATTACTTTCTTTGGTGAATTTGTTGCAAAAGAAAATCTTAAAAACATACATACATACTGCTACGATGGAAATAAATTTGTTAATTATCTTCATGTAAGTGAGGTAGAAGCTGGATAATATATCAGATGTGCCGTTGGAAGAGCGGTAAAATAAGATATTGAGCCGATTTTCATTATTAAGTGTGCTAAAATCGTATGGATGTTTAATTTTGCAAGTCGGCCATGCTGAGTTCGTCGGTCGTATCGATTTTTGTTATTTGCATCTCGTCTGCTGCTATCCCGTGTATCTGCGGCTATTGTTTGTCGAATGTCCGTTGATGTGGTCTCTTTCATATTTTTTATTGCATCTACGTCCAGCGTTTCATTCGCACAATCAAAATTGATTTCTCCCTCGTCCTTTTTTACCGTAACGCTCAAAAGTTTTGATGTCGTTTCATGCACGACTGAAGTTTGCCGATTTCATTACCGATCTCCCCTTTCATTTGTCAGCTAATTAAAATGCTCTTTGAGAATTGTGGCTGAACGAAGTTGGGACGAATTATGCTCTCTGTAGACGGAATTGTGAGGTTGAAAACATTTGCCAACTCCGTGAATAGGGTGGAAAAGTTTTCTGGTCGGTTACGATGAAATATAGAAATATGTTTGTCCAAGAGACATTTATATAGAAACACGGATAATAAGCTTTCTATTTCGACACTCACCTGACATACCTTCCCGTTGTCTGGAAATAGCGTTCTCGAACAGTATTTAGGTCGCGTCCGTTCCGTTTATAATTATCTTTGCTGATGCGTCGTTTTATCGCCTATACAGTAAGTCTATATTACTCTTGGGCGTGGTCTTGATTATCACGACAAGTAAATGTATCTACATTGCCAAACTGGACGTTACTCTTATTTATTGTAATGTATAAAGTATGAGTGGACAAAAAAAAATTCCTAAAAACTTTTTTTGAATATACGTCTTCTGTTGGATTGTATGTAACTTGACCTAGTAATTAAGGATCATATCAATGAATTTCTATTGGGACGTAAGTAACGTACCTACGTACTTATATGCTGACAATAATCTATTAAGCGATACTTTGATGTCATCGTCCCCTGTCTTGGGCAAATTGAGTAATTACCGGCCGAGATTACTCAGTAATTTGAGGGGCGGAAGATATCGATCACCTTGTTAGCATCACCAATCTGTTTATGTGTACTGGTTTGTTTGGACCTAGGTGTTCTAAGAATACATCAGAAAGTCTTATAAAGATGTTTATTATTTATTGATCACAATTAGACAAGCCTATTAATTCAAACAACGTCATCATTCTAAAAATTGTTATTCAAAATTAACTCAATCAACCCAAACAGTTCTAGAGCACAAAATGTTATCACGCACGTCGTTTATGTCAAATTAATTCTTTTGCCTCGTTAGGGATGATTTAAAATTGTATTTGGATTTGTTAATGTATACATATATTTGTTTTATTAAAAATATATGAAGATAAAGTATTTTCGCATTCTAGTTTAAATTTCATCCACTCTGGAGGCTGAGGGTCAATCCTGTTGCACTCCTCTAGATTTAAAAGTGATGTGCGTTTTAAGAGAACACTTATACATATTAGAATTCTTCGTAATGTGTATAAAGTTTACTATACGCTATCGACTAAAGCAAATTGCAATTTGGTTTTGACTTTCTCTTTCTGAGAGATCTTTGTCCAACTGTGGAGCATTAAAGGGTCTCTGATGTTAATGATGATAACAATGGGTTAGCTACGTTATAAAATATTTAAAATGACTGTGTTTTGTACTGTAACCGTTAGTTATTTAACACTGTTTATATGTATATTCATTTCGTCCAGATAAACTAATCCTATTTACCAAATTTTTCAAAAGTCACCTCGTTTCACTCCCGGTGATTCGTCTAGACGCGCTAGACGTCTTGATGATGTTACATTGTTTGATGAACTTCAAAATGTGTGGTCGTTGAACTGTTTTGTCTTCGAAATTGCAATGCACGCTTGGTTGCATTTTAAAATGTATTTCAGAGTCATTAATTTGAATATTCAGCTGTTTATTCGTAAATTCGAAACAATCTGGAACGGTTGTGCAAACGCTAATTACTTTCAGTCTCATTTTATGTTTACTTAAACCTTATTTTTTGTTCTCTGGAGTTTATGTTTTTGTTTGGCTTCGATTTATAAAACTGCGGTTTATGAATAACGATTATTGTCTTATATTATCATTTATGTACTTATCCATGTTATCAAATTTTAAATAAAGATGCTCGTGACAATCAAATTAACTGTTGAAAATCTCAAGTTTTAGTGTTGTTTTTGACGATCATTATGGTATCATGTCATCACTGCTGACCAACTGCGCAGGGATTTCTGATTCCATTCCATGGTAGACATTTTCGCGGAATCAAAGTGCTAGTGTAAGTAGTCAATATTTTCCTAATACGGAACTATGACTTGGACATATGTATACAGATATGTTTCAATTTCGCTAATTGACAATAACTTTTATATGAAAACTAAGAAAATGTCGTACTAATTTTACGACGGTAATATGTAAATAAAGATTGACACCAGCGTCCCAGTCAGTGCACTTGCGAGCATGTAGAGTCCTCGACCCTTAGAAATTGAATCGCGACGCGGTTTTTGTAACACGCAAGGGTTGGGGTGTATTTCTATTCTTAACTGCAAAGTCTGTCATAAATTACGCACATCTATCGTCGAACGCGCTTTTAAAGTCAACGAACTTGAAGATATTCGTAAAGGTTAAAAAAATATTATAACCTAAAACAAGAAATTCTTGTTTGCGTTTGTTTTAATTTTTGTGCTTCATGTTTGGATTAGTCATGATCGCGACTACGACGATGAATGGATTTACTGTTAATTGTATTTTGTTATATTTAATTTTTTTATTTATTTTATAGAAAATTTATACATCTAGTAAAATAAGTATTGTATAGCATGTGTTTATTAGCTGTCCAGTTACAATAACACAATCGACTGCTTTGGAGTCAGTTAGCCGTGCGTGGATTGTCCCAATTATTATTATTATACATCTAAATTATCCACTTGTCTCTTGGACTTCCAATCCAATGAAAATGGCACCGTGTAATACATCCGTGTCAACTGTTATTTGCATATTAACATTCGCTTGCGAATTCTTGCCATTTGTAACAGAATTAAACTTAGGCGATATATAGATATATACAGAAATGTACTTTTTGATTTCTGGTATAGCACTTTACGTTGCACCTACTGTAATGTTCTTCTCTCTCAGATTTATAATACTGCTCAGTAGAACTCACGTACGTTGATATGAGTTGGTGGAAAAAAAAATCTCCGTCGCAACACAAGTGCATTGTATAGGTGAGGATTGAGGGCGCGAGCACAAGAATGCGTGCGTGCGCGTTAAGTGGTGCATTGTTGTTCAAGTTTCGACAACGCAGCAACGTGGCACC
The DNA here is from genome assembly GCA_018249975.1 of Passova gellias. Lineage (NCBI taxonomy): Eukaryota > Metazoa > Arthropoda > Insecta > Lepidoptera > Hesperiidae > Passova > Passova gellias. The sequence goes on from DWUN01003353.1 coordinate 10,057, forward strand.
GTCTGTCGCAGCTGTTTCAATTAGCAACATTGCATCGGCTTAAATAGTATAGTATGACTGTTTAAAAATAATAATAATTGACACAATACCACAGATGGCTATCTGATTCCAAATTGGGCTATTAAATGCCTGTGGCAGGTAATCGGGCTGCTCATACTAAACAAATGTGGTCATCACTTAAACTTTTGTCCTGGATTGGAATCGAATCCACGACCTCCGGCTTAGCAGTCAGATTATCTAACGAAGATACCAGTCATACAAGCAGACGGTATTTTAATGATTAACGATATTTTTAAATAATAATTAATGTTGATGTTAACACTTGTAAGTTATATAGAATATTTGTAGCAATACATGTAATTTACCGAATATCAAACATCATATCTGTATTTGAATGTCTCTAGAATATTCGCAAAATATAATATCCAACGTTCAACTTCAAATTCTCCGCGAAGAGAAGTTTATTAAATACCATCTCCACTTGCAAATGAAGTGACGTCATTTCTATGTATATCTTGTGTGTGCGTGGAGTATACGTTGTAAATTAATCTCACAAGATGCCGAAATTAGACGAATCCAATCTGGTGTATGCGTAAGGCGGTTTTGCTAATAGCTAGAGATGTGCTGAGTTCAAGTGACGCCGGGTAGCCGAATATCGAGTTCTACTCGGTTTGATTTTAACCAAGAATTCGGATGAGTTACTCAGTATACATTCATATAGGCCGGTATCGCAATTTGTTTGAGTCTAGTCTTACTTTAATTTGGATAATGATGTGCGCAGGCTACATTGAACTCTGGGCATTGGGCTAAATGAAACTGATGTGAAAAAGAATCGCGATGTACGTTAAATAACGATTTTTAAACGAGCATTCAGCCCGTCCCTTCTAATGGCCAAATCGAATTGGTTTCGACTGCCATCGCCGTCCAAATACGATCGGGTTAATTGACGATCGACGCAAAGTGTCTGATGTCCGTTACCAGCGCTGCGGAATCACTACATACATAGTATAAAACAAATTCGCTTTCCGCTGTCTGTCCCTATATATGCTTAGATCTTTAAAACTACGCAACGGATTTTGATGCAGTTTTTTTAAATAGACAGAGCGATTCAAGAAGAAGGTTTATATGTATGATAACATAGGATAGTTTTAGAGTAAAAACAAATATGTTTTACGAAAGATCAAAAAAAATTGATTGTCAAATTTCCTATCCTAGGAAAGTTAAGTATCCAAGTATCCTAGGAAATTAAAATGCTGCCCAAAGTCACTATTCCACGCGGACGAAGTCGCGGGCAAAAGCCATTCGGCAATAATGCGAACGCTTAACAGAACGGTCACGGAGTGCTTATCGCGTTGAAATTTTTTCCGTTTTTACTTGTCATTCGAGCGCGGTGTGAATCAAACATGACGTCATTTGGCGAGTCGACTTCGAGTTTTAGGCCGCGACTCCTCTCGGATTCATTAGCAAATTGCACGTGAACTTAAACGATCCGGAAGTTCGGTGTTCTCTGGAAATATTTATAAATGTAGGTACATTAACGACGTACGATTACAAAGCGCTTTATATAGAAGTCGTTAGCGACTGAGTACTTATCGTAAACGAATACGAAATGCGTTTGGCAATGTAAAGGCATTGAATACAGGTGTTTATCGAGTTATGTCCATTATTCATGTATTAGCTAAACGCGTGTAAAATGTTTTTTTTGGTTGGCTTAGTAAGTTCCTAAGTTATTCCTTATAACATCAGCTGTCTTCCAGTGAAAGTCGCGTCAAAATCGGTCCAACCGTTTCGGAGATTAGTTGCAAAAAACAAGCATACAAAAACTTGAAGAATTCCTTTTTCGTTATATGTACCGTTATATACTTTCATATGCATTTAATCAAACGCTGTTATATTGACAGTACAAATATATATTCCAGTTTTATTAACATTTGGTGTATTATTTCAAAATAAATTATAGTCTATATGTTAGCGAGGACTAATAGCTATATAGTAAAAAGTGGTAGAACCTGTATACGGTTCGCCCGGGGAAGTACCACCGCAACACCTATTTCTGCCGTGAAGCAATTGTTTCTACAATTTGTGTTTCGGTTTGAAGGGTGTGGTTGCCGGTCCACTCG
>DWUN01003354.1:0-12174 GCA_018249975.1 Passova gellias
ATATCCTATATAATTATGTAAAAAGTGTTTATACATTTATACAGAATGAGAATGTTAATGTTTTATAATAATAAATAATTACTGTACTGTGGTTTATTTACGTTGTTATTTTTAATTGTTGTGTTTAGTATAAATTAAAGACCAGGCAATAAAAATTTTACATTATCTTATATTAATTTGTAGAAATAATTATTGTTGGATGTCTGTGTATTGGAGACGACTGAAGGCCATGCTGGATTGTAACATGATAAAATTTTACCATATTCAAAACGTTTAGTTGTATTCTAATTCATTGCATAATAAAAAAATATACATACATATAATTAGGAACAAGTTTCACTTATAACGCGCGTGGGTCCCACGCATATGATTTTTTCTGTGAATAGGAAATAACGTAAACGCGCTATCTACAAGATTTGATTTTCCCAGAATCTGCAATTTAAATTGAGATGTTTTAGGCTTATTTAATAGATCATCATGTATGACGACTAATGAAAGTAGAACTGGCGAAATAACAATTTTTACTTACAATCCTATTGTATTTATACCAACATTTTTATGATTACTATATTTTTTTCTTCAACTACCTATATCACTTTACGCCTTCGGTATCTCTGCACAACCCTGAGGTAGGCTGGTAGATAAAGCTATTTAGCATTAAGCCGCCTTTTGATTCAAAAATTATGTTTTTGGTTCAAAAAAGAATAAATAAATAAATAACTGTTAGGGCTGTAATTGATGGAGATGCTGATTTTTCCCTTTTCTCCAATAGGAAAAGGGCGTGTTTACGTATATATACGAGTATATATAATTGTCTGAAGGGGACTTATGTTTAAGCGATACAATTTGCCATTAGTCATAAAGTACTAAGACGTAATGTTTACATAGTTTCGGGTAACTGAGAAGCTGGGCCTTGTTCTATATAACTAAAATAATGCCCTTGTAAAAAATAAGGGATAAAGGAATCTCTCGTGGGACCAGCTCTGTTAAAGATAGGCACTAAAACGTGACTATAATGCCAAACGACATTGATATTATATTGTGAGATTTTATTCTCTGTCGCCTCCTATTTAAGGATTCACGAATTATTGGGACTCTATTAAAAACTGTTTTGTAACGCTTTCTTAGTACAAACAACTAATATCCACTAATAATATAAGAGATACTTGCGCTCCTACGGCTGCGAGGAGTAGGCAGAGAGAACAGCGCGAGCGTATATATGTGTATAGACAAGCTCTGCTCCAGAAAAATCCGTAATAACTAACAGTAACTGCAGACTATGTCAGGAAGTATGAAGTATGAAGTTGACGGAAGAAAATTAACGAATAATAAAGAATTTATAAATATGATAATTGCCATTTTCATATAAGTAATTAAAGTACTATATAGGTAGGTACTGTTAGGCATAATAATAGTTAAATAGATAAGACATGACAAATAAACATATTTTCCTCATTGTTAAAAATTATCAGAATGAACCATATAGGTTTCGTATTTAATGTGTGTTGGACATCACCAGTTTGAATGCTATTATATTATATTGGAAACTTTCGGAAAATGTCTAAAGAGCGGAAACGAGTAATGCGAAATTCCTATCGTTGTCGCCATTGTGTAAATTCTAATATTTCCCAATCTATTAACGTTGCTAGTTGCGATACAATCTCTTGCCAATTATTTGGGTAAGTTATATTTTTTATTTTATGAGGTAATTTCCTAATCTATATCTCATATTAATGTTACACCTAGTGCGAAATAACATTTATGCGTGTAACTTTTTCTTATCCGGTAAAATACTCATAAAGCAGAATCGGTTTGAATGATGGAAACAGAGTGAACTCATTATGGCAGTTTCTTAATAAATTGCAACATCATCGGTCGGTTGTGTTTTACATACCTACCTTGACATTTTCATCATTGCGTGTGCCTACGGGCTAAAACACCCTTAAGATAATCTCTTTCGCAAAAATGCTCCTATTCATGTGTAATGTAAAAAAATCATATTCAAACGAATTGCATTTTCGTATGTTTTAGCTATGGGTGGTACTGGGGAGCAATATCCGCCTGCGAGGCTACACATATTTTGACTGGACAAAAAAATTATTCTTTTTTGGTGAGAGACTCGTATCATTTAAAGCATATTTTCTGTGTATCTTTTCACTATTGGGGTCGTGTCTATCACGTCCGTTTGTTTAATGCTAATGGCATGTTTTCTTTAAACAAGAAAACATTCGTGCCACCTACACAAATAGCCATACATTGTGCAACAGTGGGGGTAAAGATATTTGGAATACGTGTTAAACTACAAAGGCCTCTAAGCAGGTGGGTGAAAATGCGCATACGTAATTATATTATTTACCTATCAAGTTAGTAGAGGAAAGTATTAATAGCACATATACTTACCATAAATATGACTAGATTAGTCAATTTCATATGAATCTTATTAAATCCTTCTATTCTATAACAAGACGAATAAGTAAACATTCTACACTGGTTTCAGACATGCAACACTGGACTCCTTACAAAAGAACTGTAGATTTGTCATAAGACAGATGGTACCAGAGGAGGCTTGGAACGAGTTACCACTTCCGTTGAGTCTTATATCTTATGTGTCTTTGGGTAGAGATTATAACTAATTATAATGTTAACCTATATTTTACATTACCAATAAGAAACGATTACAACATATACTATTTATTGACCAACAAAAAATACTGTCACAATTTTGTTATAAATTCTCTAAGACATGAAATATAATGTTATTTTAATGAATTAATTCCCAGCATGTTTTTAGCCTGAAACAAATATAACATACTATAAGTTTTGCGCTGCATTAATGAATCACTTCAAATTGAATTTCTCAAATCACGTTGTAAAAACAAATTATTACGTAATATTATGAGCCCATGTTCCAGAGCGAAATTCCCACTAGTATAATTAATTTATGGTGCGACAATTTTATTTTGTGTAACTCCTAGGTATTTAAGTATCTAGTGTAAAGGGCAAGTATGTATACATACATACATACATATATAACATCACGCCAGGTCCTGAACGGGGTAGGCAAAAAGCACCGAGTGTCAAATAGCTCTGTCCTTGCAAAGGGCAAGTATGTTCTAAGTTAAATAGTTAATGTGGTAAATATATTTATTTATTTAGAAAAAAAACATTGAAATAATAAAAAATATCATTTGGGTTCAAAAGTTTAGCAAATCATATTTACATTATTTTTGTACAAAAAAAAATGAAGATAACAATAATTCATTGTTATTTATCTGTAGAAGAAAATGATAAAAATCAAAATAAAACTAACAGATATAGTTTTTCAATTAAACAAATTAAAACTTTGGGTTACCGTAACAAAGGCAGCAGTTAATGTTTGTGGCGCAACAGAAACTGGATTCATATTCAAAGCCGTCTGAATCATCTCCGCATCTCTTACTCTGGATTTCACAAAACTTCTTGTTGCACTATTATCTTGACTATTATCTGTCAAATAGAATAACTCCGATGCCTTGTATATACCAGCCAAACCGACCCGACGAATGTACCAATTGAACTGTAGCAATTGAAAGTTTTGATTAGTGCAAGGTGTCCAGTGGATATTTATAAGTTACGAAACTTTTATGTCATTCATGTAATTATTAGACCGATAGTAGAAGAGCCCGTAGTCTCGATAATATAACGTAAAGTTTGTGCCATGTTGCACAACGCCAGACGCGGCTGGTTCAAGAAACTATCGGGCTAAATATTCAAAGGGCACAATAAAATGATCCTTCACAAGTTCCAGGAATTGTCTTAAGGATGACTAACAAAATTTCCTTGACCTTGACCTTGACACGAATTCCATTAATTCTACCATGCGTATGGTAGTTTTAAATACGCGCGTATTGACTTGAGACCAGAAGTTTTATTGTATTGGTATCAATATGTATGAGTATATCTGATATTTGATGTACTTCGGTCTCAGAAAACCAGCCGCTGTAAATGTGGCATTGGCAAAAAAAACAACGAAATCAACGTTCGAACTAACCAATGGCCAAATTTGCCGTCCAGGCTCAGTTGAAGTTAATTTCTTAAAAAGGGTAAGTATCTTTGGATGAATGAAATAATGAAAAGAAAAAGGCACTTACGTCAACACTGCGGTCACCTGTGTGGTAGCAAATATCATCAACTAAAGATAGCAAAGTTGCCAGACAGTTCGGTACATTGTTGGGAAGTGTTTGAATTGCCATAGCTTTTGGCCATGAACTTTTATAAGGTTCTATCATCAGTAGTCGAGTCATTATAGCATTTTCAATTTGTTGGGCTGGTATTTTCGAATCTTTTACGTCTTGTTTCGGCCACTGCATCAATAATGGTAAATTAACTTAAAGTTTAACACAAATTTAAACATTTCACTTAGTAATACTCACTGCTTTCATTTGTTCAACTAGTTGTTCATTGCACTTAACATTAAAATAATGAACAAGGTCTCCTCCTCCATTGGGAAACAGACCATGGGAAATTCCAGGATACCCAGCTGCTTCAGCCCCTTGGCTTAGTGATTCAACAGACCATCCAGATTTTGGCACAAATTCCAGAGCTTTTATCAAAATACAATGCTTAATATCTTCTTCATACTGATGTTCTTCATGTTCTGTCGCAACCACTTGCATAGGAATGTCCTTGGGCTTCGTGTTTTCTTTAACATTTTGGCAGTAAAATCTTAATGTTCTTTGGGCATTATTTATTGGTAATATTGTGAGTGGTTTTATAAATCTACGCCCAATCCTCAATGCTGTTAACAAAATAGTACTGTGACTTACAAACATTACTTACTAAATTTACATTACAGATTAAATATACAGATGAATAAAATTACTAATAGTAAAATATTGATAAATTCAGGGATGTATGGTCATCTTGGTTTGTTGCATCTTGGTCAAACCAATACATTCAGATATTCGTGCTACCAATCCTTCTATTAGATGAAAAGCATTGAGAGCAGAATTAATTATGTCTTTTTTATTTTCTTTTGGTATTTTATCTAGGATGTTTCCTCCTACATTAATAGTGACATCAATTTCATCTTCAGGTAAAGTTTTTGCTGTTACAATGTCCTTTAACTTCTCTTCATAATGAGCTTTTGACATGTTCAGCCCAATTCTTAATGTATCCAAATAATCAGTTTCAATTATCCCATAGCATTCTCTTATTCCTGTTACATTCTGTGTATCTCTTAAAATTATATATCTTAAGAAATTAAGCGAAGAAATTATCTGATCAGCTAGTTCAACTAAATCTGATTCGGCTCCATGTGGCAGATGGCAAATTTTTTTAACAAGATCCATAAGTTGCGCTCCAGTGAAACAATCTGGCATGACAGCATCTTTGAAAGCTTCATCAATCGAGTTTTTGTATAGTGTTATTGCATAACCTATCATACCAGAGTGATTTGCAGTATTTAATATAAATTTAATAAGCATACACCTACCCTTATATTCGAATTTCTTTATAAGACCATTGATCTGGTTAACAGCTGATTTTCGTATAAACTCATAATTGGAGTAAATAGCGACATTAACAAGACTTTTACACAAATCATAGTAAGTAGATGAAATGAGTTTGGCTGACAAGCTTCTGTCAGGCATATAATTGAGTAAAGCTTTAGATAATGTCACTGCTTTACACAATGGGCCATATTGTGAAAAACCTAACAAGTGAACAACACACAACAAAAGACTGTTAACTATGTACTGAGTAGAATAAACACAAGGAACGGCCGTGTCTGGAACCTCAAAATGACCAGAATGAGTTACATAAAACAATCCAGACAATGTAGTCATGTTAATTTTTTCTTTATGTTCATATGGTGATAGTTCTTCTCCATCAATTGAGACATCCCTTGATCTATTGTTTCCTTTATGACATAAATGGACATACGGTAAAAACTTTAAAATATTTTTTACAAGTACACATGTATCTAGTATCACTTGACTAATACACTGCCTGCCTTCACTATTCGAGTTACATTCTGGATCTAAATCAATGTAAATTAAAGGTTTTCCATGTAGGCTTATCAGAAATGCAGATATTATTTCCCTAGTTCTAGCACTAGCTCCTTCTACAGATAATTCCTTGATAAAGGGACTATAAAATGGTGGCAATCGGGAAAAAACTCTAACAATCCGTCTAAAGTTAGTATCACAGTCCATCAACAAACGTTCTTTGCCTTCCAATTGGTACTCGGGTATTGGAATTGATTCAATGTATGTACTTATGGAATTTAAACACCATTCTAGTGATCTCCCGCGTTTAGCAGTTAGTTTTTTTAGAAGTTCCTGCACTGGAGTCAAAATTACACAGAACTGGGCATCATTTTGTGCAAGCTCAATTTGTTCAATGAATTCTAAAAGAGCTTCTTCCGGTGAAGATATGTGGACAATTGACAATAGTAATTCTTCACAAGCCCCCTGCAAGGATGGCTTTATAATAATTGTGTCATCTTTTATCTTGTCTATGATAATAGGAACAAGATCCCAACAATTATTTTTAAAGATATTTAAATATTTCTCATCACTTGGCACACTGAGTGCATCCTTATATTTTCCGGAATCCAATAAAGATGAAATTAAATCCAATACATCAACAGACGGTTCCATGATGAATATTATTAAGAGTTCTTTTTTCCAATAAAATGAACTCTGAAATTAATTGCCTACGTTGTAATATTGGACATATACTTCTATATTTGTTGAATAATGAAGAGATGAAAATGTGTACTACTTCCATGTTCCACTTTACATCACATAACAAACAAATATTTGAAACGGAAACTTTGAACAGAATGTTTTATCGTTATCTTGGAACATGTAAGTAATTTTTCGTCAGTTACTGTCTATTTTGAATGTGTACTTACAGTAAAAAACCTTCTGGAGATTGCTCATTGTAACTGAGTAATGACGCTGATGAATATATTTACTGCTCAACGAAATTGTGTTTAAGGTTTCAGCACGATTTTCAAATTCACAATACAAAATTATTAAACCAAGCGCTACATTTATCGATAAAATATTGTTTAATTATGAAAAGTATTTACGTCGAACTGAAATAATAATAATCACCTTTGTCGAACTTAGAATACAGCAGTCACAATGACAAGATACTGAACTGACAGATCAGACCCGTGTTTTTGCTTTGTTATTTTTGTAAGGTTTACCAGTCTCAGATTTCATCTTTTCGGCCTATCACTTTTCATTCATTTCACAAATTTTTATGATATCATATATATCATATCATAATATAGATATAGAGTACAGTTGTAAATAAAATTACTGACAACAATATACTTGATAGAAACATAGAATGTTCTTACGCCACAGGCAAGCATTCCGAATTCGAGTTATGATGAATAAGAATAATAATGTATTACTTAGGTAAATTTACGTGACTTGTAATAATACTGCATAAGTTGCAGGAAATAATTAATGTCCAATGATAATTTGACACCTGCCTCAATATCTCACCATCCATTCATTCACCCACCATCCACCATTGACTGACATAAAATGCCATTAAGTATTAAGTTCGGATTTTGTTACTTTTGTTTTATAAAGGACAAATAAATAAATAAAAAAATTGTCTTAAATAATTTGTAACATCGTTTAATTATTATTTTAATTTATAGCGTAAATCGTTGTACCGCATTAGATCATTAGCTAAATCAATTATTATTATCATTTTGCTATTGTTGTCAATACAATTTGTCCGTTGTCAACTTGTCAGTGTCTACTGTCAAATATGTTTCATTAATTTCATATCACAATATAATAATTCCCAAAAGTATGAGATGGGTATGGTTTATAACAGTGATTTTATTCGACGATAGGTTTTGTTTGTTAGTTTTGCCTATTATACGTAAATACTAAAAATTATTGCAATAATGTCTGGGAAACAAAGAAACATATTTACCAGGAGTAAACCTTTGATGAATATTTATAGTGGAGTCGATCACGAAGGCAAGGAGGTAAGTCTGAGTTTTAAAAATATACCTGATTAATTAGATTTCAGTTAAACTCCATGTATATTTTGATATTAGGTAGAAGTTCGTGAAGATGCTGAGCAATTGGTAAAATGGCATGAAATATCGGACGCGCTGGTCGCTGCCGGCTATTACAGAGCTCAGCTGCAAGGCTTGTCGGCATTCGATAAAATTGTGGGCGGTCTCACCTGGTGTATTGAGTTATGTGATATTGATGTGGATATTAGTCTTTTATTTGAGGAAAATCTTACCATTGGAAAGAAAATGTATGTACCTTTTAGAAACATTATTATAACATTTGTAATATTTAGATTCATCTAATAGTTAAGTAGTCCTTGTAACATATATCTTTGATTATTGCAGAGCATTAACAGAGAAAATAGTCAAAATTTTGCCAACTATGAAGTGTCCTTATACTATCGAACCTCATCAAATTCAAGGTTTGGATTTTATTAACATTTATCCGCTTATCCAGTGGTTGATCAAATACTCAAGTGAATTTAGAGAAGCCAAGGAAGATGAATTACGTAAGTTTGCTGTCATGCAGTATGAAAAGGATCACATATTTGAATCTGATCGGATATATTTCCAACAGAAAGAAAAGTTACTCAGGAACCTTAGCTTTGTTCAGGTATATATGGCGCAAAGTATACATATACTTTTTAAATTTTGTTTCTGATTTTTTTCAATATATTACTTTCCAATATTAATCATTAACAAATATATTTTCCATCATGATATCAATTATTTAAAGATGCATAGCTATGGTATTTTCAGTTTCTGAAATCATACATAATACCACTGAGCAATCAATAGTTTATGATATGTATTCTTCTAGAATCTGTATAAGCCCTGTAGAGTAAGAAAAAGAAAAGGTGGTCTCCCAGCAAATGAATTGGAACAAGTGAATGCAGTTCTTTCTGAATATGATCAAAGGATGCTCATGCATATTTCGAACAATTCAGATGAAACTAAAAAAGATGAAGGCCTGGATTTCTTAGTAAGTTTATCTTTATAAGAATATAAGTATTATCTAAGTTTTTGTCTTTGACATCAATATAAATACTCTCCTGAGCTAATATGGTTTTTTGCATGTTACCAAACCCTATACATGAATTTCTTAAATTACATATGGCTGATTGTTTAGGCTAATTTCTCAATCATGTATGTATTGAATTTTAATTAAAGAAATCAATTAACATTCAAAACTTCCAATAATCTAATCTATTTGCTGGTGTATTAAGTTAGAGTATTATTGAAAGGTTCCTCAACTACATTATTTTATATCATATTTTTACTATGTGATTGTAACAAATGACTTTTTTGCAGTATGATTATGAAAAGGCTTTAGCTGATCCATCAGAAATCACCATTGAAGTAAGTTGACTTGTTTAAACACTAAACATGCAACAAGAACAATCTGAAAAATCTTGAAAATTCTTGAAACATTCTTGAAAATCTTTGATTGATAATGAGCATTTGTTGTTTATTGTGGTACAATATAAACTCATTATAAACTCTCAAGACATTTTTTTTAGGTAATGAAGTTTTGCCCCTTTCTAGCATATCTCAAACATACCAGGACTGAATAAGCCAAGGCATACATTGGTGAAAGTGCTAGTATGTATTTAATGTTTCAGGTTAAAACAATATTGCTTCACTTAGTATGACTTGAACGAATTCCTCAGAATGGCTTAATCAGTAGGACATAGAAATTTGCCTTATATTTTGGGATATAAGTAACTTAGGGCAAACAACTGATATGGAAAAATGGGTTTAATTCCACATTTCTAATGGATATTCTTTTGTAAAATAGTTAATATGATTATTATTATTGTTGTTTATTCCTAAGTTTGCAGTGTATATTGTAAAAGATGGAGAGCTAGAGGGCTTTTGTAATAAAGCTAGAGAGCTAATAAAATATTTAATTTTTCATAAGACTACAAGATTTGAAACACAACATGAAGGGGATGAAAACAGTGCAAACACAAAACTGCATTATGCTGTTTTACATTCGGAAATTACTGGAGATGTGCCCAAAGAAATAGAGGAGAGTGAGAAGATGAAATATTCTGAGGATATTGATCGGCTGACAAAAAGGATAAACACAATGGAAGATGAAATAGACCGTGTAAGGAATGAACATGAGACTAGGATGGATAACGTTAAAAAGCAACATAATATTATTATGGGCAAGATGCAAAAAATAACACAAAGGTTAATGAAGACAGATGATTATAGGTAAATTACAATTATACTATTAATATAGTTAACAACATTAAAGAATAGATGAATAGTGCACCCGAAATGTCTTAAGTGGAAATATGCTGTGTTCTATCTGTTTGAAATATGCAGTAAACGGGCAGAGGGGTCGTTACACACTCCTGAGACTGAATTTAGAAACTCAATTATATTGTGAGCTGACAAATGCATGTCATGGATATCATAAAATATTCTGTATATGAATAATAGAAAATGGTTTATATTATGCAATGTTGATTGTGTCTGCAATCGAAAGTTATGTGATTTTGTAAGTAGCGAAAGTTTTTTTTTTGCAGCGATAAAAATGTAAAGGAATTTTTTAAATCACTCAAAGGACTGACCAGAGAAAGAAGTGAACTGTTTAAGATCATTCAACATCGGCAAATTGAACACAACAAATTACTCGAAGACCTAAAGTGAGTTGACACTGATTTAACATACAATATATAGTATAAAGGCTCATTACAATTTTCGGTTTTTTATGACTTAATCTTTGTAGTTTTTGAACACGAAATAATGAGTCTTCAAGGCGGTCACAAAACTGTTGATTGTGTTGCTTTCATTATATTTCTATACAAAGAGTACCGAGGCAGGCTGCTAGGAGTCTGTCCGGGTGTCCCGCCGGGGAGCTGTGCCTGCCTGTGCAATAGTGGTACTCAAATTTGTGTCCCATATCATTGCATTGCACATCTATTAATTGCCTGCGATATTTTCAGTTATTGAACTGATATAATGTTGTATTTAATTCAATCACTGTATTAATTAATGTAATGTGTGTAACATTTCAGACAAGCTAAGGATTCTGAAATAGAAATCGAGGAGCAGCCACTCACCCCGGCAGAGTTAAAGGAGTTTCAAGATAGAGAAACTAAAATGAAGAATTACTTGAGCGGCGTGAAGTTGGAATTGGGTCATTTGAATCGTCAAATGTTGAGGTACTCGATTGCTATCGACGAAGTCCCCGGCACTGCTGAACTACTGCAATATGAGAAAAGATTTGTAGAGCTGTACAATCAAGGTAACTGGTTAATTATTGTTTAGTATGTAATCAGTATCGATCTACAGTTATAACTATACTGTAACCCATTGATGTCGTACACGGAAGATATTTTTGTAGAACTGTTGTTAGGAGTCTCTTATTAACGCAGTAGAATTCAAAATGCAGATGTTTAGGATCGTCATCTGTTTGGAAACTCTAAACTCAGAAACTTTCTAACCGATGCGAGTATTGGTTTTCACAGATGTGCAGTGATAAAGTTCACTTAATTTTTTTTATTTCAATCAGGTCACAAATAAAAAAGATATGTCAATTTGAAAATATCGTCAAAAATTATTGAAGAAAAAGATGCTGTTCAGTTGATACACCCAAAACGTTGGTTATAATTCAGAGATATTAACTATGCCAATGTAAGTTGAAATCACAGATATTTGGCCGAGTATATTAAATAGGGTCCAGCTGAGACTGGGCGTTCCTCGGTCGAGCACGAATGAAACCGACTGAACTGAACGAACCCTCAACTAGTTCTGTCATAAAAAATATATGCTGATTTACCAAGTTGAATTTTAATGAGCGAAATCATCTACTAAAATATAACTGCGATATGCAGTCCACATAAAAAATTGAGGAATATTGACCTACGTTGAATCTGTTTCATGTTTTGAGTGATTACTTGGTACACTGTTTCCTCGCTCATCGATTTCATACATTAGCGAGCCCTATGTCGCGACGTGTACAAAGGACGCGCGATGGTGCCGCTCGGTAATACGGACGCCTGTGTAGAGCACTTTATTATATCATTGGTTACGTTAAATTATTTTTTTTTTTTTTTTTTTTTACCTTATGAGAGTAGTGAACGAGCAAGCAGCAGTCACGGGTGGCCACTGCTGCCCAT
>DWUN01003355.1:0-12174 GCA_018249975.1 Passova gellias
AACCCGGGATTTGAACCCAGGACCTCCCGATCGGCAGTCGCGCTAGCAACCGCACGACCAACGAGGCAGTCAAGTCACATGATGTACCGTGATATTTCCGTAAATTGGATAAACTTCATAACGAAAATAATGTATCTTATAAAGAATATATTTGAATATTTTAAAAGATGTAGGTGTTACGCATGTTACGTATATACCTACACAGTATTTTACTATGGGACTATAACTGGTATGTTCTGCTAACTTATTTAAAATTATTATTGGATACTCACTATATACTCGTAGTTTGTAGCAGTACTTATATTACGAAGTATCTACGTATTATATGCTATAAATGTAAACGTGTATCTTCTAGCGTTTCTATACATATCCAAACGAACTACATTTTACGTACATACCTCTACTCAGTTTTGCGGTGGCGTCTTCCGTGAGGGTTGCCCGTATCCCTCGTAAGATGGAAACTTCAGTTGTAAGCCCCCAGCGGCGCGGCCGTGTGCATCACTTATGAACACATGCTACGCGCTGATCCTAAAATTATCTGTGCGGAATTAACTTTTACACCCGTTAAAAACTACTGTTTAAATTAAACATTCGATAAACAATAAATATTGGCGACACGTTAAGGAATTAATCCGCACGCCCATTGTGATAGTTCATAGTTCACAGTTGTTGAGAAATTGCTTAGTAGATCCTAAAAAAAATGGGTTTAAGTATCTGTATAAATTCGAGTTCATAGAGAATTTACGAAAAAAATTCAATACATGTTACAACTACTGACGCATTATAAACCTAATTGAATCTGCATAATTGAGCAGGAATAGTGAAATGTAAATTTAAATGGCTGGGTTCGATGAATAGGACCAAAATAACCTAAAAAGTCCGACTTCGCGAGTTAAAGTAAAAATAATGCGGTATAAGATCAGGCCTCGATAGGATCCCGTCTGTCCGCAAAAGATTTAATAGCGACAATGTTAGCAGAACGTCCACTTAGCCTGAAAGCCTGTACAATTATGTTGTCTCGTTGCTTGACGACTTCAAATACTCTTCCATGAGACTGAGTATGAATAGATACGAATTGAAGCTTATGATTCGCCGACAGAAGAAATAACTTAACGTTTTACTTAAAGAAAGTGCAATATTTAAATTCAACAAAGGCTCTAAACTGAACTGAACTCGAGACAAGACTACCATAACGAGTATTGTTAGGGCGAGCTCGGAACGCTTTGACCCACGATCGCCCCTTAACAATTTCTTTCCTATTAAAATTCTTCACTCAACTCTCAAAGAATTAAACTCGGATATAATGTACGGACGTCTAGTATAGACGTTTAGCTCGGGGGAGCTCGATCCCTTGTAATTAAAAAATTCTGGGCATTTCTCGGACGCAATTTTTTCGCAATATTGTAAGGAAAACATTCTTATTTATCTGTTTCGACCTTCGGGCGGACTTGTCAATTTACAATATGTTATTTTATTAAATATACACTAACGATAATTACAATCTATTTTAGATGTAATCGCCTACGCTCTCATACCAATCTGGAACTTAGATAGACAAAAGTCTCCATCCAGGATTATAATCGTACAAAGGTCCTCTCCGTCAGTTGTATAATAACAATATTCGATTGTAGAATTGATACCTGTCATCTTTTTCTTTCTTTATTTTTCCATTTATATTTTAATTTTTTCTACACCGAATCTTTCGTAAGTGCAAAACAATTTATATTTATAACCACAGTATTGTTTAAAAACAACAAATTTTGTTTATCTAGCGAACCGTAAAACGTGGTTCGCACTAAAAAGAGATTGGCAAGAAAATTTATATTCATAAGCTTAGTAAGATGTTGTAAGGGTTTGGTGAATTTCGGGATATTATCGGGGGTGGCACCCTCTCAGGTAATCGACTGACAAATGTCTTAGATATTTTACCAACTTCATTTTGTGGATACCGCGCTTGGCGGTTATAAAGTTCCTTCATATCTTCGTATTTTTATTAGAATTCTATGGAAAATTGAAAGTGGGTGTGTTTCCTAAGCGTATGTATATACAGCTATTTCGTATGATAGGTTAGTCTTTACGTATGAACTCGGAATTGTGAAATTGTATGTAAGCAAAAATGCTATTCTATATTTTTATAAATACCTATGGAATTTGATAACTTAAACCCAACCTTCCGAATCTTTGCACATATTAACGGCACAAATGTCTTAAAGATTTGAGGGAAAATATCCCAACTGTGATATTATTTCTGCATGTACATAGATGTGATATGTAGATAATAAATTAATTGCTACTTACTCAAATTTCAATATTTTATTTTTCAAGTAAAGTATTAGTAATACTCCTTAGATGATATATTATACAATACCTGCCAATAACGTTTACAAGTCAATAAATCATATTTTTTTCTATTATGTACGTCAATAAAAAAAACACTATTTAAATATGAAATATACGTCGCTTTCTGATTCCACGCGAACGCAAGTCAAACTCTCATCTTGTCCCTTATACCGTGAACACCGTCCGAATTTTCATGAAAAATTCCCATTTTCTTACCGCTCCCGACAATAAGGTGCGAAATTAGGAGAAGAATTAGACTGCCCTACAGCGTGTTCTGAATGCGAAATGCAGTGGGGAGAAGAACAAGAGAATACCACCCTTTCGCGATAACGTTATATTACATCAGACATATTGATTTATAGACTTCGTAATCTACTTGCAATATTAGATGCCGTACACAGAGCTGGGGCACTTATTGGACCGTATATTTTCATTTGCAACGGGTACTGTCCACGATGTTGTAAACATAGGACTTTACTGTAAGATTCAAGATTTCAGGAAGGAATTCTTTCAATTCATAAAAAATGTTAACGTACCTATGTTGAAATTTATTTACTGATTAAAAACCTCACATCTATAATTACATATATATATATATATAAATCAACACGACAGATTGGCCCTATTTAGAACAAGACTACAACCGTTTCTTCGTCAATTTGATGAATTTAGATCTTCCGCATTCCTTGGATAGACTGGAGCATACTTGACCACGCTGCTCCAATGCTGATTGGCAGAGAAATGTGTTTCTGGCAATGCCATCTGCTGGACGATCCCCAACTAGGTTTAACGAATGCTATCGTACGATAATCGGATAATCTGGGATAAACTGCTCTCCAAAACACCGCTCATGAAAATCTTTTGGATGGAAGCCGTTTTGGCTCTCATGTTGGTCTTCGCCCATAATAAAGACAACATACGTAGATCTACGACGCACAGAGGGCTATTCGACTCTATATTGCGGTACATGTAAATTTTGTACACTGTGTAATTTGATCACATATCTGAGCAGTTCAACCTTCAGCTCATTATCTTTTACAACGGGTGAAATGGTTAAATTGTCACGAATAAAACATACATTGCAGTACGACTTTTAGGTTGTTATGAAATTCTTTGAAGCAATCATCTCGGAATATTGTAGACTGAAAAGCGGATGAAAAATGCAGACAGATTCTGTCCTCTTTAAAAATGAAAACATCTCTGCAGTGCCCGGGGTCACTCCGCAAAATACATAACGGCAAGTAAAGAAAAGCCTTGGATAACAAAAACATTTTTCTTACTGTAACCTCGTGTTTACTCCGAAGTGTTTACCAACGGAGCCCCAGATGTTATTCGCCATAAGCCCCTCTTATTAGGGATTCCGTATGTTCTCCGAGAACACCCCAACAACGTATTTTTGTTTTAGCGACGTTATTAATATTTTCGTCCACTGCTTTGCCAAAGATCAACGTGCTTAGCGTTTACGAGTGTCGTGTTAGCCGATAATACGGTAAGTGTTAATTAATGACCTTATCCGAGCCGGTTCAGAAAGCGTCTACTTTCGGGATTTTTTACAATAGATTTGCTTAATTTATTAGTCTACACTAAAAGGAAATATTATATCTTCACTTTAACTTTCATAATGTAATTAGTAACATGCAATTTACGTTAAATATTTTCTATTTCGTGTCATTGCTGAAATATTTTATTTCATTTTGAGTCTTGGTTACGCTAGTTAATGATGAAATTATTTAAATGTATTATATGTATTATTATATTATGTATTATTTATTTATTTATTTATTATTATTTTAGAATGAAAAGCTTTTATGTTCGTTTCTTAATAACGCAAATTTGTCTTTAAAAAACAAACAAACAAAGTATTGTTTATTGCACATTGTATAATAATAAAAGTTATGACATATCAATACTATAATGTAGTAAAAAATGACATACGCGGAATTAATGCTTAAGCAGCGATTTCTAACCAACCTATTTAGAGCATCATTAAAACCATAACATAACCGGAATAGGAGATAACCAAAAGTAGGAAAATAAATAAAAGGAATTTCTGGAATCTACAATTGGAATATACAATAGTAAACACAGATTAATTGACGAATAGAAATATAAAAAAAGGAATAAAATAAAAAAATAAAACTGCGATCAAAAACAAGACTACCATAGCATACACTTATCATACAACATGGCCACGTGCTGGTGCCTAGGGGTGGCAAAAAAAGGAGAATATATTTTACATCCGGTCAGGTGTCGTGGAAATCCAGAGGGAAATCTAACTTTCCCGGAGGCGCAGACAGCAATCGATTCTATTCAAATTTATGACAGAGAATAACGGTTTGCGTATATTACACAGAGTGGTTATTACAGGTCTAACGGACATTAATAGAATGCAAATCTACGGAAACGATCAAAAGTTGCAACAAGCCAGTAATTCTAAGTTTAGTTAAGAAGTAGCAAGTGAATAAAATTCATATTAATCGTATTATGTAACCGTTTATTGCTTTCCATGCAATTCCTGATCCAGTTTTCTTTTCTGACTAAGCTATGAGCTGAAAATGATGATGAAATATTTCAAAGTTGAGGAAAATATTTATCATTATTTACATTCTTGAGTTTTTCAATACACTATTTGCACTGTGATCATAGTAAAACCTAATTCCGCTATTACAATGTCTAAAGTATGATAAATTAAGATGGATTTCGCAGTTATTTTAAGAAAAGTCAACCCGCATCTCATACTGTTAGATTATCGCATACTGTTAGGTGTGATTCATAAAATTAATCCTAACCATGCAATCATTGTTTTTTTTAAGTAACGTGTTTGTATATATGCATATTTTTTAACGTCGCCATTAGCCACAAGAAATGTTTGTTACACTTCTTATGAAAAGACGCGGACCAAATGCTACACATTTCGTTACAGATCATTAATGTATTTCGACACTAACAGTGTAAAAATGATACAATTTAAGTATACATGGCCTGTAGAGCCCAGTTGATATTAGCTTTAACATAGAAGTCGGTAATAGCATCTCTATGAAAGTGTAACACCACGAACCCTATCAATAGCCGTCTGCAACTGGCAGGTTTGGCGCCGACTTCTCACGAAATTCGCGCCCTTATTTTATTGCCTCCTGTCCAAGATTAAACTTTCCCTGCGTTTAGAATCTATTTACCCCACGGCTGATAATAGCCACTATTATTACAATGAGGAAAATACATGATCAGAATAAATATTTTATTATTTTGATCATGCATTACAACAATAAAGATTTGTTTGATTTATCAATGTAAATCTATCACAACCAGGTAACAAAAGTCTCTAAACGACAATCAAATCGTATTATGAATTAGACGCAGTAAGAGAAATTGTTGCTTGATATTCGTGTATCAGAAAGATTATTTGGTTTATGTAAATATAAAAAAAATAGATATAGTATTTCCTGATTGAAGCAAGCCCTCTAAAAATATAACCTTATAATATCAACTTTGTCATAATCAAATTTAACCAACAAACACAGACGCAACCAAAGAACTCTGAAGTAAGTAGGTATTCTTATTTTATAATCAAATTCAAATTGAACCCCTTTTAATTCCAAGCATGTCCAATAAGCCTCTTAAATTTACTTTATCTATTGCCAGTACAATTGAGTTAAATAAAAGTTAAACACGATATTTTACTTAAGAACCAACCCGATATTATTCAAGGGAACTGAATAAATTTTCTAGAAGGTAACTAACATAAAGAAAGAAGTATGGAAGGAGGGCCGCCGGCAACAAATCTCCATTTTAACGGATTAAAGCACCTCGGTGTTTTATATAATAGAGCCGGTATGAAGTACTCTGAATATTTTATGGCAGCAAAGTTAGACTACACCTACATACCGCTTCATCCTGCTTAATGTTAATTGAGCTAGCTTTCTGTGAATCATATAATAGGTACAGTAATAAGATAGTACATACACATGTACGTAAAATATGTAATAAAAAATTAATTGGTAATACCTACAATCTGATATATTTAATCATAAATATTAAGCCCCCGTTTACTCGAAAGCAAGCAGCGGTTCGCAAAAATACCAACATATATATACTCATATATTTAATCTTGTTTTGATATTGTAAATATCCATGTTCTACATTATTATTAAAGTAAATATAAACGCACGCATATTGGTACTGCTACTAAAATTACCAATTGTATTATGCCCAATATAATTATGCTCAATACTATACAAATCACATTCATTACTTATAAATATGTAAAAACTATTAATATATTATGTGCGTTTCTTGTAAATGGTATATAACATGAAAAAATTCACCTTTACAGATTGCTCTTACGTGGAACTACTAAATAACAAAGTTACTTTTATATGAAGGAGAAGAAATCATACTACAGATGATTTAACGACAAAAACCTCATATTATGATATAAAAATGTACCTGCTTGTATTTCTTAACGTAATTATTTGAATAGAATTCAAAACCGAAACAAACGGGAGAACAGAACATAACTTTAAGATTTAAGGCGGGCGAGCGGCATCTCAATTTCTTGTATAAAATTTTAATATAAGTTACGGAAAGTGGCATCAAAGTTTACGAATGTTGTAAATTTTTATTTGATCTCTGTTGTTACGGAAAAATGAATTACCGCTAACTTTTCCTCTTTCATTTCTTTAGTTACGAAATAAAATACAAGTACTTAAATGAAAGGAACAAGCTTTGTGTACATAACGTTATGGCAAGGGAGAACC
Organism: Passova gellias; assembly: GCA_018249975.1. Lineage (NCBI taxonomy): Eukaryota > Metazoa > Arthropoda > Insecta > Lepidoptera > Hesperiidae > Passova > Passova gellias. The sequence goes on from DWUN01003355.1 coordinate 7,098, forward strand.
TAAAATTTTTATTTTCAATACATATAAGTAAATATTTGACGAAGTAAGTATACTTGACTTTGAAATGTCCACTATTTTATGTTACACAAAAACATACAGTTACGCCAATGACCCTGAAAAACTTTTTCATTTGAACTTTTATATCGCGTTTTTATTACATAACCTTGAAACGATAGAGCAATGCAAGCTTTGCAACTAATAAATAAATTTCAACGTACAACTAAACCCCTAACGCCACAAGCGCCTCTCACGGTTGTAGCACGAACTAACGGTATGTAATTAAAGTGAAGTTAATTAAAATCTCTATAATACGAACACGAAGCCCCTCCCGCGGACACTTTAGTTTAACAACAAACCGACGAACTCAAAGTAACCAACTTCGTTCATAATTCCCTTTGAAGAATCTCTTTGAGCTAACGATAAAGATTACGGCCGACGCACGTTAGATACTTATTTAGTTATTTATATATTATTCAGAGTTCTGGATTCCAACGCGAATTCATTAAGCCACTTGCATATTATAGCTACCTATATTTATAAAGATAATGAAAACCTATCAAAAAACGGATTACCTTAAATACTTAAAGTAATTATTTTAAGCCCTGCACATACATTTTAAAAAGCTCAGTCATCATGTAATGCATCTTCAGTATAAATGTTTTTGTAACAATATTTGTTGTACCTTTATGTTCGGCTATATCGGGTTTATCGGTAAGTATATTGATTAGCTTCTGATAATAAAAATATTTCTTTATTGGATTGGTTTGATTGGTTGGATTATATCAACAATTTTGTATTATCCTTAAAATGGTACTTAAAATATACAACCATTTCAAAGTAACATTTAAAAACAAAAGTAACTACAATGTTTTATCCTTTATAAATAAGTAAGTAATCCGAAGTCCTTTTTAGGACTAATCTAATGATGGTTAAGAAGTATTTGAAAATTTTTAATTATAATTCAATTCGCCCAGTATTCTCGAAGATATTACGAAAGAAATAAAATTCCTCAGTCACCTTAAATACGCTAAGCTTATCAGCTGAGTCCCCTGTCCTTTATTGGTACAATAAATATAAGTAAAAATCAGTCAACCACTAAAACCAATAAAAGGGTCACAAATGTTAGGCCAAATAATGATTCGTCTGTCACATAGTCTCACATTTATGCCTGTTGAAGTACATCGGAAAATATATGGAACCAAAACATAAGCGATAGCGTTTTCGACAAACATTCTTATACAATACTTTTGTTATAACGTTGCAGTGTTGCTTGTTCGTCATTCTCAAAGTGAACGTATACCACTTCATTTACAAGCTGTTTTTCAAATTATAGTTTCTTGTTGAAATAAAATATGTAACATAATACAGTTTGACGGTGAATATAAGAGCAAAGCTTTGTATTAATTCCCAATAGATTGATAGAGTAAGTTTCCGTTAACAGGAAAATCCTAGTTATAACATAACGTAAAATTAGGCAAGCCATAGAAATGTACAGTAAACAGTCGAAAAATATAGCTTTTTAATATTACTGCCTATTCTAAGTTATTATTAGCATTTTACTCTTATTATTATTATATAATTATATTACTTTACATAAATATTAATTAACTGTATTAAAGAGATAAGAGCAACAATGAAATAAAATACAACAATTTCATTAATAGTATAAATTGATATCAACCTAAATTATATAAACTACATAGAATATCACAATGAACAATAACTTTATCGTTTTGTTTCCTTAAATGGTATTTGAAATAAAAAGTTCGTAGTAAATGTTGGCTACCCTCGCTGCCGTTGTAAATTTGGACTGAAAGTAATAGGAACAAGCTGGCAAACACTGATATTAGTTTCGTGTAAGCAGTTTGGAGTGTCCCCTGTTATTGGTACGTTATGCGCTCGATTGCTGCCCGGCGACGATAGCGCGTGCAGCTTTTATTGACTTCCAATAAAAAAGGGCCAGTTCGTAATAAACCTACGTGTATGTATCTATCCTATATTGGATACACCGCTGTGGAAATAATCATTGAATGCATCATTTGTTACGTTTAAAAAATTAAATGTGTATTACTGAAGTTTTAAATGACCAATCCAATGATAAGATATTTTACTGAAACGTATAATCAGCTATAAAAAGTATTAGTAACCCCTAAGGCATACACCAAATAGTATGTCAGTTCACCAGTTACTGTAGTGTTATCTGTTTTCTTTTTTTCATTATGATAGACGCTTTCTAGGCGAGCATGTTACACCCTAGAGTGCTTCTCATTTACCATTAGGTGAGCTTATAGTACAAAATATTGTACACTAAGCTCTTACCTCTAAAAAGCTCAGCATACGGAACAGAACGGCCGAGGATGTTTTGTTTTGATCCGGTTTGAAATGTTTCAGACACGTTAAAATGTTAGACCGTACCTATTGTACTAACACGGAACATTGGTTACGTAGCATTTTTTTAATTGTTACAGTTTGCTCATATGCAAATCAGCACATATGAAACGTACCTACTGATTGTTACTTTCACAAAATAAAAGTCAGGTATGTTTTGTACGTGTATGTACTTATGAAATTAACTTTTGTATATCTGTACGATAACAATATAGCTCGAAACTCAAAATCATTCGATTACAGAAGCCTGAGGGTTTCATTTAATGCCATAAATTTAAGATAAGCCACGCTTATAACAACTGTAAAGAAACGAGTGCAGCTAGGCAAAGAAGGCTAAAAAGAAAAATAAGAGGGATTTCGTAGAAAGGGTAGCTTAGGTTTGTCTTTGTGCGGAGGAATGGAATTTATTTTATGAACTAATTTTCCAACGACAACGATCCTTACATGCGGGGAGACGCCGGAGGGTATATAGGCATTTTTTTGGACACAAACCACGCTCCGTATTTAATGAAAACTCCCTACCGCAATATGCCGCAGGGGACCGCTTTCACTGATTGTGGAAATTTTTCCATGCTTCGTATGAATATTTTTATGTAGCACAGCTTTTGTACCGAACCACTGACGCCGACTTTGACTAGGCCAGACACGTAACTATCTCTTTTGCGTTTTCCAAAATACTCTGCCATTTTAGACTGGCCCTGAACCGTTTCGCTCTTTACAGCAACGGTATGCCACGTATGAAAAATATTTCACCTGTCTCAATACCCGTTCAAACCTTCCAACAACACTTAAAATAAAATAAAAGTGTTACTTTCTATCCATGATTTTTTTTTATTTTTATAAAGTGCAATATGACATTATTTCATTCTTTTATATTACATTGTTTAGCGTAATTAAAAAACAGGCAAAGATAGATAGGATAAGATATACGTATGTTTTTAATGAAAAAACATTTTTAATAGTTTTTATCATTAGTTTCAAACGAGCATAATGAACCAAAGCTTCTATTAATCGATTAATTGCCACATATTAATTAATATGTGGCACAGTTGCCGATGTTTTGTGTAGTTATTTAGTTGCAGATACGTATTTGTTAGTTCATTAGTTTTAATAACTGTTACTCAGCTTTGTCCGTGCAGTTTAACAGTTTATTTGAACACAAAAATGTATATAGATAGCAAAGGCGTGTTAACGTAAAGAGAAGTCAGTAGTGACATTAGATGAGCTCGGAATGTGCAATAAGGTGTACCTTTGTGTCGCTAATATCCCCACCTGATGTCGCCCGAGTGCCGCACATTGCACGCGCTATTCTTATTAGAATTTCTTGCGACGTCAATATAAAACGGCTACAAGAATAAGTATTTAACAATTTAATAAAAGCCCATTTATATTCAAAATTGATTGCTACATTAAAAGACGCGAGGCGAATCCGATTTGTTACAAATGATTTGGCTCCAAAGACAACTAGTCATGTATACAATGTGTATTTCCAAGTATGAAAGTAATATTTAAGGGTTTTACTACACAAAAACAAAAGCACGCGGGACCCTTTGCTTTGATTACTTCCTGTCAAAATACCAATTATACAGTAAACAATAAGAACCCTTTACTGATTGAAGCAATGAGTAACTCTCTGGATAAGTTACAACTCACATATACTCTACTCAAATCTATTCTAGATAATTATGGACTTTCCAGAAGGTTCTCTTGACCTATCATCGCTTTATATACGGCGTCCTTTCCAGTCCCTTCTACACCCAGTATAAAAAGTGATCGTTCATTCTAGTGTCGAAGAAAGCAGATATTAAAATTTCTCATCAGTTATTCTCAAGAATGTCTCTTCTCCTCCATAGTCTCAAATCAAGTTCATTTCTAAACTTCGCTTAACTTCCTCTGAGAAGAGTAAAGATTAGTAAAGACAATAACTAGTTAACATATCGAAAATAGGAAGCTGTCCCCACAATTGTATGTTTTCCAAAGACGCTAAATCATACATAGCGTTGTATCGCACAGAGTTTAATAGCGACACAAGGTGAGCGAGGAATGTGCAATAAGCTCTACCTTTGTCTCGCAAATTGCCGCTACCCGTTATTGCCCGAGTTCCGTGAATTTCATTTTCAATGTTATATGTCTAAGAATCTTACATAAAAAGCTAATATAATATATTCCTGAAAGTTACGATGTTATGGTGTCGATAAAAATTAAGAAAGTTATGGAAGGTTTTTTAGAATCTATAGCGTAGTTAGCATTTTTGTATGGGACAATAATGTAAATCAATTAATAATTGGACATTGCTGTGTTCGAAAATTCAAACCTATCTATGTTACATAAAGCCTAACGTAACGTAAAAAGCCATATTTAAGATCTTATAAAAATTATTATTAGCTCCCATAATGATCCAAAGTATTAGGAACCCTCATGGACAGCAAATATAAAAAAATATTTTTAAATCGATCGATTATTGTAAAATCACTTAACGTTCCAGCTATTTCTTGCGAGTCACAGTTCATTACTTCCCCTCTCTTCATGGTTCGTTAGAATTATAAAAACTTTACTCCTTTGAGATGAATATTGGGTAATGATTAAACTTCGCCAACTATCCTACCAAAGTTTCCTTAAAAGGGAAATTGATAATTTCAAAAGTTAAATTATTCTTCCCACGGTCGACTTTGTACTACAATATAGAGTT
>DWUN01003356.1:0-12172 GCA_018249975.1 Passova gellias
TGAGTGACATAGGCTATATATTTTATACCCTTGCGAAGCCGGAGCGGGCTGCTATGTTTTTATATACAACGTTCACATTTTTTTTGTAGTGTATTTAGCATCAGTATTGCACCCGTGCAAAGCCGGGGCGGGTCGCTAGTGAATTTATAAATATTAACCGCTCTAAGTAATAAACTAGTTATTACAAATTACAATAGTTTATCATTCACGGAAATAGCAGCGTGTTCAGAATAAGGAATATTAAATAATAATTTGATGTAGGTACTTACCTGTTCCTAATTAACCTATTTAACGGTTCTGTTTGTTTGTATAGGGATGCAAAATAAAGTTTTTTGTATTCATTGTTCAAACGCACCCAGGATGTACGATCTCATCATCGCGTATGGTAATGAGTCCGCTACAACGCGGCTAGTCAGAGTTGCCCAAACAAAGTAATACATTTGCATACTTTTTGCCTCATTATTCGCACGATTCGTCTAGAAAGCTTTGGTTTGGTGCCAACATTAATGTCTACGTAGCAGTGTTTGCGAATTCAACTTCAATGTAGGTTTATAAAAATTACGGAATATATCTAATGCCTATATTAGAACATTTTGATGTAATCTTGGACGACACCAAAATATTGGTATTTTGAAAGTAGAAGCTTTTTATTTATTCTTTATAAAACTGTTGAGAAATTTCAAAGTTAAATGTATAAAAAGTTTAATATTGATGTATACAATTGTTTATCATTCAGCTCTTGTATTTACTTTATTGCAGCTATAAAAAGAGATCAATTTTAAATTCATCATATACTTACTTAAAAATAAAGGCATTTGTGCGCGGCGAGCATAAATATAGTAAATTCGCGAAGGACATTGAACCTTCGAAGAAAGGTAAATTTTTAACAGATTATTACCAACATTTAACAACAAATGAATCGTGACTAATGCGCGAAATATCCTTTCCGAGTATCCTGCGTGACATTGCACACAAAATAATAAAAATCGCGTACGGAATTCACAATTAGTCTTTAGCAGAGCGAGCAGAATTTCGTAAATGTAGAGAAAAACAATACGTTAGGTGTCGTATAAATTGTCTTGTACAATATAATGAGTACAAGGAGCCATCTGTCACCCGTGGCACACGGGACGCGCCATATTTTACCACTAGTCCTATCCCGCGGCTTCGTTTACGTTTAACACCCTAGCATATTACACTAAAAAAATCCAACAAGCTTAAATATTGCTCTCTGATTCTCACTAAAAATTGTCTTCCAGTGATATAGTATTGTAATGTACCCATCATACATGTTACTTGTATATAATTTATTTATTAATGATAGGTATATCTCGCAGCTTTAGCATTAACCACGTCGCCATATTTAGTTCTACTTACTAGTAGTAATAGTAGTAATACTTTTAAAAGAAATAATTTCAACTCACTAATCTTTCCGGTCACCATGCAACCTTCTCCATACTAAAACCGTACAAAATGATTAAGGTTTATAACATAACTGTGTATTTATCGAAAAATAAACGCACAAACTCACCATTGTTACACTTTAATCATGTTTTATAATTATACGGGGCCATACGTGGAATAGCAATCGTTCATTGGTTCGATCGCGCGAATGTCGCTGCGAGCTACTCGTATGTGGCTCGCATTTCGAATGCGCAAGAGTCAATAACGCCCGATCAGCGATCCCTCCTCTGATCTAGAAACTATTGCTTTGACACGTTCTGAAAGACGAGATAACAAATGAGGTGTTGTTATTTAGGCCAGTGTATTAGCCGTTTAACTGGCCAGATGGTCCGGTTGAGCCACTTGGTCCTTTGAGCCGGTGATCTCAGTTTCTTATTATTTCGTTTACTATTGCACATTATTGCACTTAATATCATTATTAGTTCACTACTAAGTATTGGAAACGATGTGAATGTCCACGTTATCAAACGTGTACTTTACTTTACTTTACTTTTTTATGTCTGCAATATTCTTCATTTTACTTTTAATATTGCCTTATTTTACTTAAAAAGGGTTAACTGACATAGCAATTTGTTTTTTATTAAAAAGGAAGTAACTCAACAATTATTCCTAATGTGTAACTAGACGACCTATAATTCTATTCATGAGTCTCTAAGGATCTAAGATGTTTGGTTAGCGGTACATCAAAAGAGGGCCAGGTGCCAAATATGCTCGCTCTAGCTATTTACTAGCCATATTTGAAACATAAAGTCACCGAAAACGTTAAGCGTGTACAGCAACATCTCTGTTTTTTAAGTGTGTGATCCATTGGCGATGATCGTCTATGTAGGACAAGCTAGAAAGCCAATCTGTTATTTTTAACTTTAGTATTGTTGTTTTCCCGTTGTTTTATACTGCTTTCAGTTATCGGTATTGGGATGGGTATGAAACAGTCCTAGCTTTTACGTGTTACTTAACAATATTTAGCCCTCACCGGAGGCCTTAAAGGTGGTTAGTAAAATCCGGCCGACAAATTGCACATGTATTGCACAAGTATTCTTAAGGACTCTGGTAGTTCCGGGAGGCAATGGTGCTCAAGCCTGGGAGATATAAAGCTGACTTGATAATGAGTTAACTGTTGCATTCACCAATAGATCACCTGTTTTAACTTTAGAAGCTCTATACGGTTATCTAAATTGTCTCGTGTCCTTGATGCGTCTTGTATGATTATTAAATTAGCGGAAGTCAACATACACGAAGCTGGTTTTAGAGAACATGTATATATCGCATCCTTTCCGTCATTTTAAAGCTTAGACAAAACATATGATCTCTTAATGAAACTTTTAAAGATTAATTTGATCAAAAGGATAATTCATAATCAAAAGGACTCTTTCGTTTACGATTATACAAGTGCCTACTGAATGTCTAGTGGCATTCTCTTTCAGTCAATCCTAGACGATGGGGAAACAGCGTAATAATATAGACACGTATTTGATGAATAAAGTAAACATATACACAGAAAAGGTACACTCACACATGGGTATGTTTGTTTTGGGCTATTTATGCAATTAATAGAACATAGGAAAGCTTAACATAGGAAAGTCGAGCTTATTTGTCACATATATCAAAATTTTTATATACAAACGATATGAAATTATACATCTGTAACAGTCTAGGTCATAACACATCGGCTATATACATATTTCGGATTAATAACGATGGTGCACTTAAAGAAGTTGTGTGTGAACTTAGCAGCGCTTTAAGTAGACACCTGCACCTTTTATTACACAAGTTGTACTGCGCGTAAACAAGATCTAGCCTTATCGGCGAGGAGTCATATTTTGGCATATTTGAGGCGGCCATTTTTATATATTCGCTTGTTAATAACGAGTTGGTCCCGCGGCATGTCACAGCAGTGCGGTACTTTTATTCCATCTGAGATACTCATCACAGACGTGAGTGTCGTTCGTAAGTACACGGGACACATCTATGAATGTCTTTATTACTGTGTTTTAGTCATTTGGAAGATTTTCTCATAATGATTGTCTCCAAAACGAGTGTTTGTGCCGTCAAAGCTTTTGTCTAATCGCTGCCATGACTCCGGTTCACGTGTTTTAGTTGCGAGTCGTTACATCCTGCTTTTGGTAAACAACTGCTCTTGACGATTCGTTTGGTTTAGTGGTCAAAGTGCCGTCAACTTAGGCAAACAGCGAATATGTATTCTTCATCCAACGGTGCTCGAAAATATACAGCATTTTACTCTAACCATTGTTTATTCTAGAGCAGATAAAACAGCATTTCCTTAATATACCAAGTCGTATCGTATCAATTTAAACCAACGCCATGAAAATACTGGATACCAGTTTTTTTTCGACCTTTCTTACCAGTTACTTTCCTGAAAATAAGGAAGTTCTGATAAGTCGAATGAGCATAGAAAAGTGCATATTATATCATGAAAGCTCTCTTTCTTAACTGCAGGTAAAGATCTGTATCAGCAGTGGAGTTTAAATGAGATGCAGCTATAAAATAATGATGTCGATTTTTTAACACAAACGTAGGAGAAACATGCAAAGTTTAATCCCTGTATCAGTAATTCATTTTGAGTAAACAAAAGGTTTTCTGAGAAAACGAAGATTGTATCGATTGAATAATATGTTATTATACGGTTTTTTAAATTCTAAACGGAATTTAAGAAGATTTGGACGGCGATATCGTGGACGACTGCCAAAATCGCTGTGAAAAAAATGTAACGAAATACAGCTTGCGTGAATATAAATCTTATTCTGGTTACTGATAACCAAATGTCATGAAGAAAATGTACGTGTGAACATTGGAAGGATGTGAGAGTTCGAACCTAAAATACGAAATAATCCTTTTCGTTGCAGTGACAGAACGGACTGACCTCAACAATGTCTTTCAACGATACATAAAAGAAATATTGTAAAAAAAATTGTAGGTGACATCAAAGTGATTGGCTTAACTGAAAGCATCTCCAATAAACAATTTCCCAAAAAATGTTTTGGCTCTAATAGTTAAATGACTCACTGGTAATATAACTTTTTAGCAAGTTACACACAATGACACACACACATTGGCCAATAGTCCGTACCGAAACTAACCAGCTCTAGTCAAAAATGGTAGAGGTAGAGTTTCTGGCCTCCTTAATTTCCAGGAAAGCACGAGCTCAGCAATGAGACGTTAAGGCTTTCGAGTACACATTTAATACCCATTTCTATTCAATTCACGGTATTTAATAGTATGACTCACAATCTTTAGTCACTTTTAAGGAAAAATTTAAGTCTATTTCCTAAAATGCATATGACGCACTGCTCTATAGAAAACCCGTAACAAAATTGTTAAGGGAAATTCATTATAAAATTTAAACATGCACGAAAATTAACAGTTAAATGAGCGTTAAACACATTTATGTTACATCATACAAAATGTTAAAATATAAACGTAATACAAAGTAACATTAACTGTTTCCATAATTATACATGAAGCTGTTTAATTCTAGTTATGAATCTATCACTGTATTCCTTTCTCTTTGTTTCGTTCTAGTTTGTAAGACGCCGTGTTGTAGTTAAATCTTCAGTTATCGTAAAGGTTCTGCAGCTTACTTTAAATATGACTACAGTTCTATTTAGTATCTAGTTTGGATTATACCTTTTAAGGGCAAGGGTTTCGGGGAGAACCAAAGGCCAATATGTATAAAACAAAATCAATTTACAATAACTGTTTACTGACAATATTGCTCGTAACACTTTCCATAATATCACTCAATTCAGTGGAAATCGCCGAAACCTATTTTAAACGGCGATGGATTAACCGTATCCTTATAGGGCATAAGACAAATGTTTTATCACATTCGTTAGAGTATCAATAATTCATAGGCGGCTATGTTATGCGCACCGCCGACCGTTACTTGGAACCTTACTACGTTCATTAGTAGTTCTGCCGCGGTGCGCTTTGGCAAAACCGCTCCGCTATATAGCACTCGAGAACATGTACGTTGGTGCGCTGGAAGAGTCATGTTGCTAACCATCTCCGGACCATATATACCATAGCAAACATATCCATCTATAACAGCGCCTCTGTAAGCTTGGCTGCATATACCACAGCTAACTTTGTTGATTATACATAAATAATTCAACACGTACCTACTATCAAAATTACACTGAACGTTAATATTAAGTATTTATATAGTTACAGTTCCGTGCATTATATTAACAAAATTCTAACTCTCAATACCATCGAATTAATTTATAAAAGTAAGAGATTTTCAATTAAATTGACAAAGGCATATGACCATACATTCCAAATATATAGTTATACAGTCACGCCTATTTCTCATAGGTGTAGACAGGGACTGAAGCTTTTCATCGGCTACAGTCTTAACAAACTTCTTTCGTCTTCTTCTTCTGTCGTCTTTCGTCTTCGTCGTACTGAAGCAACTCTCCGAAGTCAAATCCACATAATATCGAAATATAAATAAATAAATTATTTGGTTTGATTTGGCTCGTAATAGCACATCTAGCGCATATTCGCTAAATCTTTAACACCATTTGTAGGCAGTTCATATGTCGTTCGTGTATTGACGATTTAATTACATTTTGATCCGGCTGCCAGCAATATTGCGATGTGGGTGTCCGATATAGCTATGCTAATATCAGTTGCGTTCTGTGCTTTCGTTATCCATAAATAATGACTCATTTTCAATAAATTGTGACGAAATTTTACCAGTTTCTCTCTGTGTTTGTAATATTAATATTAATGTTTGTAATTTTTATTTGAATTGCTTATCGTCAATACGTTTATGTTTTCGCAGATAGAACAAAACTTCAAGAGTTTTCGCTGCCATCTCCTGAAACGGAAACAAAATGACTTTACATTTGATTACATTGCACCAGCTGGCGCTAGTCCATCTGATTTTGGAAAATTTAAATGATGAAAAAAGATTTTTTACAGATGTACCTAACATACTGCAAAAAATCTTTTTTGTTTCTATGATTCCATTTTATATTAATGTGAATTATAGAATTATTTGAAATATATAAAAGAAGCTTGCATATCTAATATACAAAAATGGACTTCCTGACTGATTCACTCATCATCGCCCTGCCTATACCTACCCTTTGAGCTGCAGAGCTGAAATGTTGCACATAGGTTAGGTGTGTAACGTAATTCTAATTTCAGCATTTTTAAACTCCCTTACGATGAGTAATAAATTTAATTTTTCTTATTTTTTGCACTAAAGATTACATAAATATAGAATATTTACTCCACAATTTTTCAGAAGTCTAGAAATAACGTTATTGTATTATTTTACCAAAATGGTGTAGTCTACGCGAGCGAAGCTGCGGGTGAAAAGCTAGTTATATTATAATTACGAATAAAAGCTTCTTTCAAAACATTTTGTCACTAGACTTGTGTTGTAAATATAAATACGGTCATCTGGTCCCAAAATAAGACCCTATGCTATAGTAATCAGACAGATAATAAATTAGATAAATAGAAAATAATTATCATGCAGACAAATCGTATTCATCACACAAATATTTTTCCTCTATGGGAATCCAACCCACCACCCCCGATCAGCGGTCGGTGTCGCTAACCACTAGACCTACGACCCAGTCAAACATGTCTCGTCTATTATTTGGAAGTCGTAACTGGCACGCTTGTTTTGTAGATTATTCCTGATCTAATCGTTTATATAATACTGTTAACGTTGATTATATCAAATCTCGTTTCAGCAACTGTATAACAGGAAATTTTTTAACGCTAGTTATTTACTATAAAAACGCGTAGGTGCAAAAAAATATGTTTCATTTAACGTAAAAAACAAAAATTCATATTTGTCATTAAATGAGTTTATAATTAAAAAACATTTTGTGAAACTATGAGGACGTATAGGAAAGTTGATTAACTTGAAATTTTTATATTTGATGAATTAATTGGTGTCTATACGATGACAATAAACTATATCAAGCTCCCTTCATTAGTTTGACTATTTTAATTCTTATATATGTATGTAATTTCTTGAAAGGGCACTTTCTAAATTAGAAATAACCAATTCCATAATTTAATAATGTTTCCAACAAAAACAAACTCCAAACAAAACTTACAAGACTTAAATTCTTCGGTAGTAAACAACGTTACATATTAAACGGTGTACACAAACAGCTGTTCGGAATAGCGTTTAATAAATCACTGCGCTATAATTCGATGGGAGTCCCTCACTTCGACAACGGAATTTCGCGGCGAAAATGCATTTTCCTCACATTATTGTTCATGTCGGTTACCATACATTTAAGTTAATTATAGGATTACGGCGGGTTGCATTTAAAGTGGCATTTTGGTAATATAACAGTCAGATGGCACGCCCGATAGCTTACAGTCCGATACTTGGAAAGCTTCGCTTATTACGCATTCGGGTCGCGCGAGTATTCGGTCGAGGTACAAACGAATATAATAATTATATGAGCCGAACGGATTAGGTTGAATTAACGGTTGCTTTCGGTCATGTTTCCCGGCGCATCGGGGAATGACTTGATGGTAGTTTCTAGAATATTTGTAAGCTAAGTTTTTATTATTGTGTCTTTTAGTAGGTCAGGGCTGGTATGCGTCTGTAATAAACATTAGATTGAAGAATAGTTCACAAATGGTTCCGTTTAATGGTGCTTGTGTTATGGTAGCCAGAAAGATAAACATATACAAATATATACTAAGTAAAACTTATATATGTAATCTTATTACAAGTATACACCGAAAAAGCGAATGTGTTCATGACACAGAGTAAACTCCGTACCGACTACCTCCGCTCTAGCAGTCAGAGGCTCTAACCACTAGATGACGAGGCTAGTCATAATATCTAGCCATCGATAAGAAATTATATATTCGAACTACACTAGCAAGTACCTACACGTATAGTTCTGATTAAGATGAATTTCGATTCAATCCACCGCGATACCAATGCTTTAACTAAGTCATTGGAATATAATTTATAATGAATTCAAAATGCTTCCTGGTATGAAAAGACACATTAAACCCGTGTCCATAAAAACTGATACATTAACACATTGAATTTTAACAAATAATGAATCATGATTATGTTGATGCGAAGTGAACATTCGGGCTGCCGTGTTACCGACGGATAAAATGCGTACTTTGAATGTAAATAGCATTAGCTATTTATATTCATAGCGTTAATTTATATATGTACATTGGCTGTCGTTGTGAGTGTTGAATAAGTTTTTAAAACAGTTATTGACATAAGAGTTCGGTGGTCTGGTAAGCTGGTACATAATACCATTAACAAATCTGACCTTTTTACCCGCGACGGAACGGAGACGGTACGTGCGTTTGAGGTGAGAGGATGTTTGCTTGTTTGTGCAAACCAATGTTACCATTTATCTCCAAAACCACTGGTCCGATTTTAATGCGGTTTTCAGTGATGGGTTTTGATTTGATTGGTGCATGTACCTACGTACATAGATAGATGTTACCGTAACAACTCACCAGGGGGCGCTGCAGTAAACATTCGCTTGTGCAACACCGGTCTCTTGGTTTAGTGGTTAGAGACACCTGCTGGTAAACCACCTCTTGTTTTGAATATTCCGGAGCGAATTAAAGACAGAAAAGCATAGATCGCTTCTTTGGTTGTCTGCAATTTATTACTTTCTTCATTATTATATAATGCTACTTACAATCCACTACTAATAATAATACCAATTATACAATAGCTCTTCATAGTGTTGATATACTTGTATGGGTTTTGCAGCTTGTTTTTGCTCTCTCCTCTCAACTTTTATAAGATGAGCTTTTCGCGTAGCAGTTAACACAACAACTTGAAACACTTGTAACTATTCAATTGAAACTGGTTACTTGGTAATGAAATAGATGTTTATTTCTCATACACGTAGATACTTAGGTGTATGGCTCTCATTAAGTGCCTGAATTAAAATTTCGTCATAACTGCAAAGCTATTGGACAACTGTGTTTTAGTCCAGTGATAGCTCTGATTGTTAAACGGTGGGTGAAAGTTCGATTCCCGTCCAGGACAAATATTTGTATGATCAGCATATTAGTACATATTTGTAGTTTTGCAGTTGGTCGTAGGTGAGTTAGACCAACATATTATATGTATATTAGTATTATTTATATTCGCAATACATTGTATGAACATTGTACTGTGTAAATAAAGATATGTCATAAGTTTCGTATTCCAGCGATGATTCAAGTAGGTACTTACAATTTCGAATTGCTATAAATTACTTATCATTGTTTTTGTATTGGTTATTTAACCACAGAACAATATTATTGTAAAACCGCGTTAATAAAAGGTCAATTATTAATTTAATATTCAGTAAATGTTCATTCACCTGTTTATATTTTCTTTTTTATGCTACAACAATACATCTAATGTACGTATGTAAATTGCAATTTATTCCAATAAATAAGTATTTTTTATTCGAATAAATCGTCTATAAGTACTTTTGTATTCAGGTGGGTTGCCATGGTAACCTGTAAATAAAGCAATATTTTTGTACTTACAAGATAACCGCACGTTAATGGGTAACTAATTAGTACTAACAAAGTACGCCTACAAGAGTTTATAACTCTATCAATTACTAGTCAATGTTTTGTAATTCTGATAAAATGGTGTTTAGCAAAATTCGCTAAGCCCAATGAATTACTATACACAAAGTGGACCAATTAAGATATCAGTTATACTAAAGGTTAGTTTGGTAATTAAATCGGTGCGGTGCTCACTCAGTACCAGTTCCCACACCCTTCTACGAATTGCAAGTGCTGGCAGGCGCTGTGTGCAAAACTTTACATATTTTGTAACATTTTATTTGTATTATGAACAAAATAACTTCAAGTGTAGATCAAATGAGTGTAGTGAAAAAATTAAAATCAGATCTATGATCGCTATTATTTTATGAAACTAAAGATGTGACACAGGATCAACGATATTCAGAATTCTTGTTCTATTCCTCAAGGAAGTTAAAATATTTTCATCCACACTATTTGTAATCTGATAAGTCTTACCCATACATACTTGCAAAAATTAAGCGCTTTCCGCTGCAAGATTCTTCACTTCGAACGATTACGTGTAATTGCTACAATTAGGAGAAACCGTGCCGCAGCGCTACAGCGTAATATCTGCATGCGTTAATTACGAGTTCAAGCGATAATTGCCCCTTTGGGTCGGATTCGTGGTTCGCTCTCTAGAAGTGTATTTTCCCGTGTATGGCCTTTAAAGACGATTCTATACGAAAATCGTTTAGCCATGATTTAACCACACAAGACAACAGACGATTATGTTTTCGCTTTAAAAAAACCGTTGAATAACAATTTCGTAGCCCTGATGCGCTTAGAAATCGTAAATAATCTCTTAAGATAAGCTATGTCGTATTACTTCTTGGATGGTTTACAGGTTGTGGCAAATTTTCATATACGTACCGAATATATCTACCGAAGCGTTCGTAGCTTTCTTTAAAACATTCTTTGACTTTTTTTAATGAAAACAATTATAATAAAGGTAATTTTAATTAATTCCAAGCTAATAAAAAGTAATAAAACATATGAGCTTTGTTTTATTGCTCGTAATATTGTACAATTTATTGAGAGCTTCTTATTATTACAGATAACATGTAATTAAAACAATTTAATTTATGCCATCATAACATGTCGCGGTGATGTGATGTCGTATAATTGAGTTTTACAAACAGGAATTCACGAAACTATTCACGTTATAGCATGGAATCCGATATTTTACGATCCCATAAAAATAACCCGCAGAAAGCTATAATTAGTATAATTTATAAGTGTCCATTAATTTTGGAATTATTACAAAGATTCTAAATTAAGACAGTCGTTTATTTTGATGATATTATGATGTTAAATACGTGTAATATAAAAACTGAACACACCGTAGTACATTAAAGTTGCAAGTTCGAAACGAGCTTTTACCCTAAGTTTTCAGTCAAAATGCCTGTTTTTAAGGGTTCGGAATGTAATGTTGTTCCTTCTGATACAGGAGGCTACGATTTTCTACTATTCCTTCATGATCGAATTTTTGATGACTACAAGAGAGTGATGAATGTAGACGAAGCGCGTTAGGTTTGCAACGACAGAGATAGTTGGCGCTCGGTGCTTTCTGCTTATCCTGTTTGGGGGTCTGGCGGGATGGTATGTATATACAAGGGATGAAGAAGCAGTTAGTGAAAATTAGGCCTTAGTTAATCATTCGTCATATAACGAGCAATTTGTCACTGGAAATATTCGATAATAAAAACTTTTAAATTTCAGACGAAAATCGTCAACAACTATAGAACAATAAGAAGAGTTAAAAAATACCTATAAAATTACAGCATGTCAAGGAAAGTTGAAGTTTTTTTCTAACCGACATTATTCGTTGTGGAAGCCATATAACTAGGTATAGTATATTGTCACGCGTCACTCAATAAGATCATGAGAGAAGGTTCTAGAACATAGGCTATAGAATTCAATTGAAGATTGTTCGACCCAAAATCGTATAACTGGTAGCTAGTGATAAAACGAGTGCACAATTAAGATGCACATAAGGAGACAAAAGCGGATTAAGAAACATATTGTTGTATCGTTGACGTGTAACTATTAGTAGAAGATCCGAACCTAGATCGACCTTCACCGAGCTGATAATAGAATAAAATGTATTTTATAATAAATGTAGTATATCACA